>CATIWJ010409820.1:0-31908 GCA_949640765.1 Croton laevigatus
GAAGTAGAATTGGACATTGGGGCTTTGCCTTTGTACTTAGCTAGGGGACTAGAAACACTTGCATTAACTTTACTTGGCATAGTAGTAACCTTTCCATGAACGTTACCGCCTTCCAAAGCAATTGAATTTGAATTCTCCTCAATTAGCTTAGATAACACCTCAAATCTCGATTTTCCTATTTGAACATTACCCTTATCCTTAGTTGTAACCGAAATCAATGCACAAACCTTCCCTGAGCTTGGATGCCGACGACGACTAGGAGCTATCATCCAATCACCATACCTTTCTTTAACAAAACGATGCTCCTTCGTAGGGGCCACCGTAACCGGTTCATCCCCAGTAACCATCAACTGATCATCACCATTATTAGGAGCAACACTAGATTTTTGACAACTATCTTTATTGTGGCCAAAGCACCCACAATCGAAACAAATGTTAAATAATCCCTCATATTCAACATGATGTAAGACCATCAATTTCTAGTTTGGAAACTAATGGTTTTCTCAAATCAATCTCAACCGCAACCCTAGTAAACTTAACCCTTGTAGCTCCTACAGTAGATTCTTATCGGTTTGCGTATGGTTTCAACAATAATTTGAAGGATCTTTTTATGGAACATATGCAACTTTAGTTCAGGGAACCAAACCCAGGCCACTAAAGAATCCAGTCATATCATTAGGACAAAACGTTGGAGAACAGGGCTGAATCACCAAATAATGTCCATGTATTAACCAATGGCCATTCAAAACAACTTATAATTACGGCCAAGTAGTCTCAAAATTATTGCATTCTTCCAAGGTTCAGAAAGAGCTTGTTGCACCTTTTCACTAAAAGAAATCTTCGGATAACTCCCTGAAATGTCTACACTAACACCAGAAGCTTCAAACACCATGGAATCAATTCTGGACAATTTAGAACCACTTGCAGCAGTCCCCTGGTCAGTTTCCATGACAACATCCCCACCAAATAGGCTCTCCATTTCACATTCCTAATCAACCTCATCCCGAAGCAAACAATCCTTAAATGATCTGGTTGTCTAAATTTCACCTTCTTTGTCAACCGATCATTGGCGGCTCCTTCTCAAGAGCAGAGTCCATCGCCACAGTTTTCATAAATAAATTACAAATCATAAAATTTTTAACTAATAAAAAATTGACTAATAAATTTTTAAAATGAAAATAAATGTATAAAAATCTAAAAATAATTATATTCATATAATTAATAATATTTTTAAAATTTTTTTAATTAATGATACTTAGATAATAATTTTTTATTTTTATATACATTTTATTGCTTTCAATATATAATTAATCAAATTAAGTATAATAGTTAATGAGTTGGAGGGAAAACTAGTATAACATAAAAGTAAAAAAGTAAATGCTACTATTAAAATTGAAAACATAAAGCATTAAAATTATAGAAAACTGAAGTTTTGAATATGATAAGATTAACACAAAAAGCAACAATTTCAAAGACAGACAAATCAAATGGAAAGGTTGAATTAATTGGCAAAATTACATGCATATATTGTTTTTCTGGTGAACTAAAACCCATATGAAATTTTTACATTTCTCCTTGTTTGTTTCCAATCCCATCTGTGGCTCTTGAAGGGGCATTTGAATCTTAAACCTACAGCTAAACCATGAACTAAGCTTCCACATTTAATATAATCAACTAAATTTTATTCCGTTCTTTAAACCAATTCATTGTTCTTTAAACCAAATAATTGTTTAACCTGTACGTTACACATTCTATCAATACTACAACAATACATTCAAATTCTTTATATAGCAAAGCAAAGCAAATAAAAAAAAAAAGGAATTAAAAATCTAAACAGAGCAACTTCTCTAGGATTCAAGTAAATCTATCCCATTTCCTACTTCTTATGCTCTTCTCTAGCCACAATCTTGAATTTTCCTGTCAGTTGTTGCTGCAAATGTTAGGATTGAAAATTCTTCTATTAATCACGTAATAGAATTACAGGAGGAGCAACTCTCACTCAACTACAAAAAATAACCATCTCTCAATACAAAATGTTTTCTCTCAACAAAAACACACACAACTCAAACTTCTCTCTTCCTCTCACACTCTCTCTATTTTCTGCTGCAATACAAACTCTATAAAAATAGCCTATATTTACAATACAGAAAGAGTACAAAATTACTATCAATATTGGGAGACAAGAAAACAACATAATTATCTTTTGGTAAAAGAAAAATTGACATCTTCAACTGGAGATAACTATTTAAAGTTGACTTCAAGCTATGGTGGTTGAAATGGCTGTCAAGAATCTTGACTTCTAACAACTATCATGCGCAACAAAACCAATCCAATCGCTACTGGCCTTTGTTTCCGATTAATAGCAGCATCAACATAAATTTTCAAACTTCCTGGAGGAGGAGGAGACCATAGGCGCATGATTGTCCAGAAAGGTAACAATATTAAGAATATTGATAGACAGCAAAAATCGATAACATTTTTGCTGACCCGCATAGGACACGTTTGCAGAGGAAAGAAGGCAGTCAAGGAAATCAACGGTAGTACCGCTATACGCCGCAATTCCATTCAATCATCACCGTTTATTTTGTGCCGCGATTTTTATTTCTTTGTTGTGTATCGTTCACACATCGCATCTCTATTTGGTGGGGTCTCTTTATTCTATTAGTCTTTGCAAGCTACATGTTATGTAGCTTTTGTTTTTTTGCGAAAATTATTATTTGGTCTTGAGATTTTAGTCAATATGTTTGATAAATTTATTATTACATCCATGTAGTTATCCATTTCATCTTTCTCCTTTTCTTTTTTCCTTTCAAAATTTATGTTAAAATTTTATGAAAAATACAATACTATATTCATCATTGTGTTTTTCTTAAACTTTATGTTAACATTTTACGAAAAATACAATACCATTCTTTATCCTTGATTTTTTTTTTTGCAAACTTTATCTTTATCTTTATTGTTGAAAGACAATTCTTGTGGAATCGCTGTTTTTTTTTATAAAACAGTCCTCTATTATTAATTGATTTCTTGAATAAGGTCTGAACATGTATTTTTACATAACCATGCGCAATTGTACCCAAACAATGAATTATTTTACATCGGGATTAGTTTTATGGCTTTAACTCTATTATCTTTTTCTACCTCTACTTTCAGCTCGAGAAAGGATTTCAACCCCATTTCCCAAAATTCTCCAAGTATTTTTCCATATTTTGTAAACTAACCTTAACCCAATTAAATAAGTGATTGTAGCTTTCTCATAACTATGCCCACTTAGCAGGAGGTCCCAATAAAGGCGCTGTCCAGAAGTAGCGTTTGGAGAGAGGTCACCTCAACCTGAACCTCTACCTGGGCCTTCGACCTCTCCTTGGGCCTGGTTGGCCTCACTACCCTTGGGCCGCAAGCCACCAACGTGGCACCGCCCGAGCCACCCATGTGCCAACACCCAAGCTACCCACGTGGCACCACCTGCACCGTCTCAGTCTCACTATAAATAGCCTTCAACTGCCATTTGATATGCAGATCACACTATAAGGTTTTTAATTATATTATTTTGTAACACAATAAAATAAAAGATAAAATTAAATTTTGAAAAAATAATAATACAATATACCCAAATAGCATGTGCCACACCAAATTTGGTGTATTTTAACACAAAAATTTGGTGTTTTGGTGCAAAATGCATCACACTTGGACAAGCTTTTAAAGCAAAAAGCAAACTTCTTATCAAGGATTTATTGTTGAAAGACAAACTCTTGCGAAATCTATCAACAAATTGCAAAAATTCTAATCACCTAGAGCACGAACCCTATTCTCACAAGGAGAATAAATTCCAAGGTTTTGATCCTTGAAAAACCTTTGTTTTTGTTGACTTTTTATGTAAAATATAATTTTTTCAAATATTCAATTATGGATCTCTTTCACTTACTCTCACCATCAATAATTCTAAAGTTTCAACACTTATTTAGTTTTTATAAATGTTTTACAGAGAAATGCTAGCTGCATTCAGTTGTAAAAGTGATTATACAATATTTAAAAATTAATTATTTATTATGTTAAATACTTATCATATTAAACTCATTTCAACAAGTTATAAATTGTCACTTTTACAGGTGACTGTAGTTAGGGATTCTTCAATTTTATATAGTAATTTTACAAATGGAGTATAAATAATGTAGTTTTTTTTTTACATGGTAGAAACTCGTGTGGTTGGCCGAACAACCCATAAAACCAAATCAACTATAGCATAATTTTTTTTTATTTTTTTTTTTTGCAAGTATTTTTCTAGGTTTACTAGCAAGTCAACAATCGGATGAGATAATTTCTAGTCTTCCATGATCCAGTCGCCATTTTGTCAACGTGTTCACAAACATCATTTAAAATAGGGGCCCTTTTGCGTGAGTGTGTTCAATTTCACGTCACGTATTTACATCATACATTGTCGGGTGCTTATTTACATCATAGTAAATATTCTCTTTAACTTTCTATAGAAAAAGAAAAATATCCTCTTTACATATTGGTTGGAACCAGTGGTTCCGGGAATTTTATTTTTAATTTTCTGCAATTATTTTAGAGGGAATATTTGGGATTTTTTTTCCCCAAAGTGTGTACGTATATTTAAAAATATTTTTATATAAATATAATTATGAAAAAATAAGATTAAGTGGTACCAATAATTTAATAATTATGTAAATAAATTGAATAATATAAATTAGAAAATTAAAAATTGAATTTTTGTTAATATTTATATTTTTTTTTACAACAATTTTACAATTTATTACTACTAATTCAAATCTAATACATAAATTTAAATGTGGAAAAAGAAAATGAAAAAAGTCTTCGTCTTGCAAATAATTTTTTTTTTTGGATACATATTTTCATTGGGATAAATAAAAGGAATTAAAGTCCACGTAATTCTTTTACCTAATTTGAATTTTCGGAAAACTAATTATGTTTTACCTCTTATTGTCCCTAATTTGATGTTTCGGTAGTTTCGGAATCCTCATCCGAAGAAGAATTAAGCTGGTCTTCTGTATGAGCGCATTGGATCTCCTTACCCTTTTTTGGCATGGAGAATATAAAGGAAGGATATTTTGTTTACAACAACCCTTTCACTTGGTTAGGAGAGAGTTGGACTCCCTCCAATATTAATAGTAGCCGAAGCAGCATCAACATCTGAAAATTCAATAAATAAATCATTCACAAATTTTTAGTGCTTTCTATTGTTGCTTTTACATCAACTTGTAAATCAATTGGTGAATTTAATGTTTTATACTATAAACTTCTAATATATAATTAACACGTCATATCTACACCTAGGATCAAACATAATAGCAATAAAAAAAAAAGAGGTGAAATAATTTTAAAATAAATTAACCATTTATTTTTCATAGTTGCAATACAATATTTTAGAATGAGATCATTTTCAAATATTTTAATCTATCAGCAATATGAACCGTATATTGAATTAAAAAATGGGAAGTGAGATAATATACCTCACTAAAAAATTTTTTAATGCTTCATCAAAAACTTGTAATAAATTAATTATTTTGAATTATAAAATGCACAAAACAAATCTTTATATGCATATGATTGTGATAGTAAACTATATATGGAATTTCATCTATGTACAACATTACGATGAAATTCAAAAGGGTTCATGTTATTTTGTGTACAAAATTCTCAACCATTCTTTTAACTTTTTTATCATGACTGCACAAAAAATTTAATAACATTTTTCACCAGTGAAATATGTGCATCTAAATATTTTATACCATTTTTATACACATAAATTTAAAATATGGCATGCACATTGAAAGTTTTAAAGAGTGATTGGGTTCGACGTTGGCGTTTATATAGGCGGTGAAGCCTCAACTTTATAGCGTCCAATAGGATTCTTTGGGCTCCATAAATTTGGAACCCAAGCATTCCCTAGACTGTCCCAATTCAGCAGTCCAGCTTGACGAGGAGACTAAAGTCAGGTTGGGAGGCTGATCAGTAAGGCGATCTCTGAATTTTGTTTATTCCTACAAATTTGTGGTGATGTCCGGGTTTTCTATTTACATGTTTGTTTTTGTTTATACTTGGTGAAATTTAGTTTTATGCAATTTCAAATGATATTTTCACCCAAGCACATAAGGAATAGATCGCTTATGCGAGGCATTAAATCTTTTTAACCAAAGCACATCGGAACAGGTTGCGTATGTGAGGCATTGATGTAATATGGCCCAAGCACATAAGGAACATGTTGCTTATGCGTGGCATTGAATCTTTAAGCCTAAGAATATGTGAGCAGGTCACACATGTAAGGCGTTGATATAATATGGTCCGAGCACATAAAGAACATGTCGTTTATGCGAGGCATTAAATCTTTAAGCCTAATGGGAGCAAATCGAGCTTGTGAGACGTTGATATAATATGACCCAAGCATATAAAGAACAGGTCGCTTATGCAAGCCATTGAATCTTTGAGCCCAGGCACATAGGAGAAGGTCACGTAAGTGAGGCGTTGATGTAATATGGCTCAAGCACAAAAGGAACAAGTCGCTTATGCGAAGAGTTGAATATTTGAGCCCAAGCACATGAGAACATGTCGCGCATATAAGGCGTTGAAGTAATATGACCCAAGCACATAATGAACATGTCACTTATGCGAGGTATTAAATCTTTAAGCCCAAGCACATGGGAGCAGGTCGTGCACGTGAGGCATTGATATAGTATGACCTATGCATATAAAAAACATGTCGCTTATGCGAGACATTGAATCTTTGAGCTCAAGTATATGAGAGCAGGTTGCACACATGAGACATTTATTGTATCTACCAAGGGGATCAAACATTATTAGTTAATTATGGTCATAACTGTAAGCAAAATGGCATGTGATTAATTTTTAATCTCTGTGTTGCCAGATGTAAATTGTAAATTATAAATTTGAAATTAGGTTAGTGTTTCCAGGCTTTTCTACTGTTGTCTTTTGCAAGAATCACCTTTTGCTTTCTTCACCATGACTCTGGTTCCTTTTATCGTCAATGATTATGACCTGTCCTTCACCTATGGTTAGGGGGTTGCCTTGTGGAAGAAGGATGCCTAGCATTTTCATTTGCTCTGGGGAAGCGACATGAACTCCGATGACTTCAATCATGTTTACAATTTGAGCTCCTTTCACAGCTACATAGTATGATTCTCTTGCCATCTTTTGGCACCTTTTAACAATCACAACCTTTGTATGAGATAAGCACTTTAAAGTTAGATACCTAATCGAAGTAATAATACCTACCTTGTAACAACCCAAATCCAACTTACGAATAAGCTAGACTGAAGTGTTACGCGACTTCTTAACTTCGTTAACTCATATACTTAAATATGAAATACTAGAATCATCTCAAGTTTTTTTTAATATATTACTGGATAACAACTACACATGTATTCAAATATTTTAATGATCTAACTCATACATCAAGTACGATTTTCATTTTACTTAAGTACTTCCATTCACACTAAAAAATAATTACATATATCATTTAAGTCCTAATATGACTAGTACATGTCAAACTATGACAACAAGAGTTTATACCAACGTCTGTTCTTCTGGGAGCTGACCAAGTAATTGCTGACACTCGGATTCTTCTAGCTGTGGACCTGCGAGTTACAAAATAACTCGCTAAGCAACTCCATGCTTAGTGGATACAATAAATATAATTTGTTTACCAAAAGCATTTTACAAATTAGTTTATAATATAACAGACTCTAGTTGTAGTTGACAAATTCATTTTGTCTTTGAGAAAATAATAAATATAAATGCATTGAGCAAACATTAAATTAGAAATTCAATTATGCAATTCAAACTCTTATTCCATCAGTTTCAACCTTTTCTTTACCGGTTCAGTTGGATTTCGTGGATAAGACC
Organism: Croton laevigatus; assembly: GCA_949640765.1. Classification (NCBI taxonomy): domain Eukaryota; kingdom Viridiplantae; phylum Streptophyta; class Magnoliopsida; order Malpighiales; family Euphorbiaceae; genus Croton; species Croton laevigatus. Next base: position 7,903 of record CATIWJ010409820.1, read on the forward strand.
AAGGGCTGTTCATTCCGACTGTATTCTTTTGATACGCCGGGTCGTTTCCATTTTCTGAGCCACAACCGTAGTTATGCCCAGGTAGTTTTTCAGATTTCGAGCCACAACCGTAGTTATGCCCATATAGTTTTCCAGATTCTGAGCCATAATATGCTCATGTAGTTTTCATTTCATTATCACATTTCCTTGTATTACCTGTACAGGGTTTTGCCCATATGTCGACATATACTTACCACTAGGTTCCACTAACCAGGTAGAGTATATAAGTATATTTCATTTCTTTTTATCAATTATTTATCAATCGTTGAGTTCCACGCAGTTTCCATTTCTGTTCAAACATTTATCACAATATTTCATTCTATATAATTTCCATTTCGCAATTCAATTACTTGTCCGGCATCGTAATGCTATTTTTCATGTTTTCATAAAAATATCAAATCATAGATGAAATCATTCAAATATATTTTTGTAAATATTTCATTTCCACCTCGCATGTAACGTCGCGTCTGCGACTATCGCGTCGGTATTAAAAATACAACAAAATATATAATCCTACTCGAACACGCGCTCGAGTATCCAATAAAACATTTATCCAAAATTTAGTAAAACAATACTCATTTAAAACTTGCATTTTAAAATAAAAGATTCAGTTCAAATACTAAAAAATATCGAACCTGGTAGAGTCCGCAGATAAAGTCCTATGGGTTAATCCTTTCAATTTTCTTGCATTTCTACCTTCATAATTCCTCTCAGACTGTCCTCTGTCCTTTTACTAATCACAATAAAATGATTCCACAATCAACACTACTATTGTCTAATTAATCCATCATTAATATTTCTGCCTCATTTCTATATTTATTTTTGTCCGATATCTGGGGGTGAGCAAAACCGAGCCAGAACCGAACCGAATAATCGGTTAACCGAATTTTCAGTTCGGTTTTCGGTTCGTCAAAATTGATAAACCGAATTTTCGGTTCATCAAATGATATGAACCAAATTTTTTTTACATGTAAATTTCGGTTAAAATCGAATTTAAACCGAAACCGAACTGAAACCGAACCAAAATTTGGTTTAAACCAAATTTCGGTTCGATTTTCGGTTCGTCAGTTTTAAATTCGGTTTTGAACCGAAAACTGAATTTCGGTTCGGTGCTCAGCCCTACCGATATCAACATTTATATTTAGTTATATTTATAATTTAATTCCAATTAAATTCTATTTCAACTTAAATGTATTAATAATTCAAATTCCAATTATCAAGTTTGCGAAATTTACATTTTCTCATAGTTCGGGTCCTCGGATTACAAAACCGATTCCAAAATCGGACTCAGCACATCGAAATGATGCGAAATATGCACTATTGAAAATTCTCGCCAGAGAAGGAAGATTCTGGTCGCTGGATCTCCGTCGGGCAGCCGCCGAAAATCTGCAAATGGATGCCAAAATCAACAAAATTCACATCATCAGAATTGTCACAACACAAGGATTCCAAATATACAACTATTTCCAACTGATTCCGAGCTGTTTGGCCGAAAATTCACAAAATCAGTTCGGTAGGTCGCCGAAAAACTAAACTTCCGTTTTCGGTGACCGATCATCCCAAACTCTACACCAAATTGAAACTCACAAAGAGAGGATTAAAAATCTACCTTCAAACTCGACAGAAAATGGCCGGAAATTACAGAAATTGGCGTCAACAATTTATTCTTGAAATTTGTTCCGGCCACAGATCGGGGAAGAGACCACCATCAACTGAAAGCTTATGACGAGGGGAGTCCAAATCTACCCTCAAAGCCACCGACCAACCACTGTAGCCACCGGAAAGCTCGTCGGAAGCTTTCGGTGGCTGTTTGTCTTTGATCACCGGAATTGGTGTTATCCGACCATAATTCTTACATCAATCGACAGGTCTCTTCGAGAAAAGTCTAGATCGGTGCTTATTGTCGCCGTCTGACCACTAGATCCCCGAAAATGGCGTCGGCAGATCTTCTCTCTCTCTCTCTCTCTTCATCGTCGTGCCCGATCTCTCTCTCTCTCTCTCTCTCTCTCCTGATTTCTATGCCAAGAAAGGGAAGAAGAGGAAGAAAAGGTAGCTAGTGGAGGTAGAAGTGGCGGCGGCGGTTCCCCGGTGCTGCGGCTAAACGTTGATTGAAATGAAGAAGATGATGAAGAAGGAAGAATGAGACGAGAGGAAGGAGGAGAACCGATTTTCGGTCCCTCTCTCCATTTTTTTTTAATTTCATTTTTTTCTAATAATAATGATAATAAAAACGATAATAGTAATACTATTAAAATTTCAAAATTGCCCTTAACTGTTTAATCAATTTACGTAAAATAGTTTGACAATAATACCTTTTAGAATAAATTTTACCTTCAAATTAGTCCCTTTTAATTTTAAAATCAATATTTTAAAATCAGGGTGTTACATACCTGGCTAAGAAGAGGTTACCCTAAGATGGCGTTATAGGCTAAAAGGGTGCTGATGATCAAAAAGTAGGCCTTTATGCAGGCAACATGCTCTTTTTCACCCAATTCCACAGCAAACTCTATAATACATACCGTCTCAATATGTTTTCCAGATATTCCCACTATGGAGGTCTTTAATTTTTTCAATTTGCCTTTTTTTATCTTAAGTTGGGTAAAGGCATTCAAGGTGAGGATGTTTACATCACTCCTATTATCAACTAGCATTCTTTTTACCTTAAAATTAGCTATCACCACATTGATGACTAGAGCAATATTATAGGGATAACTTATATTTTTCTCATCACATCCATCTTCCATAGAGAATAAGATGGTAAAGTCCAACAGAGGACCGTCCCTCTAAGTTAAAATTACCTCTCTTGCCGACCTCTTCTTAGCCTAAGGATTCTTTTCCTTGATTTTTGCTGAAAAGATCATATGTATGGTGCCCTGAGATTCCCTTCTTCCCTCATCTCCTATATCTTCTCTTTTTCCTTCTTCAGATTTTGGTTGTTTATTAGCAGAACCGCTTGCTCCACTTTATTGCCCTTTGAAAGAGTCCATAAAACTTTTGAAGTCTCCGTTGTGTGCCATCTTTTCTATTTTTACTCTTCAAGTTTTGCATTCATTTGCATTATGGTCCTTTGATTTATGGTAGGCATAGTAAAGATTGCTTTTTTTATTACACCCACCTGACCTTAATCCTCATATATGCCTTTCCATGGCCATTAAAATTTTGGTGGGGCTAGTACTAATTGTGGTAGTACTGTTCCCTTCCTCTGTTACTACTGTTGTAGTTTCCTCTACCTCAATTCAGATAGTTACCTCTATTGTTGTCATATTAGCCGCTTTGATTTCCTTGTTCGCGACCTCTAAGAGACCTTTCCCTTTCTCTATCATACCTTTTTACTAATCATGGTGGCCTCCCTCTTGAGTTTGAATCATCTCCCATGGCCATTGCGGCCCTGGATATTCATCTTTGGGTTTTGAATCTTACATACTTGTTTGCTCTGTTTAGGAAGTCCTAAATCAAGGTGGGCTCTTCTAGGAATAGAGAGTAAATTAGCTCTTGAAATTCATAATTGTTCTGCATTATCTAAACTGCTAATTCGACATTTAAGTCTTTTACTTGTATGGCCACCCTCTGAATCTTTCCATAAATTTATCAAGGTTTTCATCATCCCTTTTGACTATTAACTTTAAATCAGACAACTCTTTTTTCTTGGGAATGTTCTTTCTAAACTCCAAAATCATTTTGTCCACCAGTTCTCTAAAACTAGAGACGTTGCAGCTGGACAGCTTTATGGAACTATTCACTTGCATCATCAGACAAAGTCTCCGAAAAATGCTTGCTCCTTACATGACTTTTTTTATTTATTTTTGGTAAAGACAATTTTAAAATTAGGAGCCTTCCATCCCTTAAGAGTAGGTGCCCTCTCAATGTTTAACAAGAATGGTGATGCTGTCTGGAAGGATTCTTCGTCATCATCTCTTTTCTGAATGTCTTTTATAAGCTCCACCAATTTGGACTTGGTGAGCTACTCTCCTAGTTATGGCTCCTCACTATTTCCATACCTTTCATCGCTCCACTTTCCTCTACTCGTCCTCTATTCATCATCATAGGCCTTCTCGTTATCACTGTATCAATCTTCTTTTTCTTGTGCATCTCCGCATCCCTTGACATAAGTCACCTACTTCCTGATTGACTGCCTCTATTAGAAGAGCGCCATCTATTAAGCTTGCAACCTCTTCTTTCTATTAAGTTTTCTTCTACATTGTTCACTATCATCATTATCTCTCCCAACTCTTTTCTCTTTATTTTTATCGTTTGCCAACTTATCGCCCTTGTTGGCCCTTAAGCGACCTTCACCCCCAGACCTCCTGTTGCTTGGGGTAAGGGTGCTTGTAATTGGCATTGACTATGTTTTAGTAGCTGGGGGTTGTGCTGTAAGATGTGGCCAAGTAAACCAAGTAATTGCTCTTAGGTGACGGCTTAGGAAGAGGTTATGTTTATTGTGGGATGTAAGGTGTTTGGAGGGAAAAGAGTGGGTGAGTTGAGGTAGTATGATTAAGGTGTTCCTACTCCCATAGGAAAGGTATTGTCCTCCGAGCATCAACGCAAGAAACTTGATGGTGGAGTGTACGAAAGTGGTGTAGATCCTGGCCCAAAAGGTAGCGATATGCTAGCCCTCCGAAAGGAGAGGTGGAGGGAAGTTAGGACTTGCAGGTTGTTAGTCTTAAGCATCCCTAATATTGGTTGTCTCTTCTGTATTCATGACTTTTGAATGGCAAGCGGTTTGAAGATCATCTTAGAAACTTCAGTCCATGCTCATCGCAACAATGAAAGTTTCATAGTGTGATTGGGTTCGACAATGGCCTGACATTGGCTTTTATATAAGCGGCAAAGCCTCGATTTTATTGAGTCCAATAGGATTCTTTGGGCTCTGTAAATTTCGGAGCCTAAGCGTTCCCTAGATTATCCCGGTTCAGCAACCCAGCCTGATGAGGAGACCAAGGCCGAGGTTGGTAAGGCGAACTCCACTATGGACTAAGTAAGGGCAACCTTCCTTAACGCACATATGAGAAGTCCGTACCCTTTATTGAGTCTTAGACTTACAAGAGACTTACACATGTCTTATATGAAAAAATTTTCCACTCACATTAGGTTCACAAACAGTGGCGGATCTACGCCCCACCAAAAGTGAAAAATTACTGAAATTTACATGTAAAAATTAAAAGTGCCTCACCAAACTACTGATTTTTAAGATATTATTTACATAGTACCATACCAAGTTAAAAATTCTAGGTCCGCCTAAATACAACATTATCAAATGATATGCCATTATTCTTTTCATTAATTTATATTCATCTAAAATACTACCTCCAATTTTTTCAATTATTTACGTTTCCGTTTTTGGCAAATTTTTTCAATTCTTTACGTTTCCTTTTTGGGTAAGTAGGTTTAATTGTTTATTATTATTTCTGTATTGGTATTGATGAAAAAGTAAGTGTTATAAATGGTTGATAATTATTTATTATTATTTTGTATTGGTATTAGTGAAAAGTAGGATTGTATTGGTATTTGTATTTTTAGGGTGTAAAGAAATGAAAAAATTGGAGGTAGTATTATGTATCAGTTTATAAATATTAAAGGCAGTATGTCTTTCATCAAATGTAGGAAATGCAATTATATTCTTCTTGGCATTTTTCATTAATCAATCCAAAGATTAGTTATTCCCATATGAATAATTATGCCAACTATTAGTCCAAATGTCGGAACAAATTGAAACATCACCACTTATGCTAGCAAATTGTGCAATTAAATTTGTTTTATTTTTTTTTTACACAAATCATTTCAGCCATTCTTGTTTTATAATCTTTTTTATTAAAAGAAAATAGAGCATTTTTAAAAGTAGCGTACCGGTAAATTATGTTTTTCTTTTCCCATAAATTCGGTTTGATGCTTTGTCTCTAAATGCAGCAGCCTCATGATTTCATATCCGCTGTCGGGCTTGAATTTATAGCCAGTTCCGCAATATTTCCACAAATAAATTTTCTCCAAGTTGCTCTGTTTTGAAATGTTGTGCACATCACTAGAATGTCACATTGAAATATGTTGCTACTGTTGGGTTAAACCGTAAATTTCCACTGGTGGAATTTCCCTTTTTTTTTAAATCTAAAAATAAAAAATAATTTAAACAATATATAGACTAATTTAAATTTTTTTTTTTCATTTTATAGCCAATGTTTAATTTATGATAGAAAATTAAAAATTTCAAATTAAAATTATATGAAGTAATGCTATATACTTAATTATTCAAAACATATGACATTTACTGAAAACTATAACTCTAAAAGTTATTATTTGCTACAATTTGTCCTCTCGGCGAGTCACTTACCAAAAAACAAAATTAATTACTTTCTCTCTTTTTTCTTTTCTCAATCTTCTCTCTAGAAAGTTTTTTTTTGGATTGCTAGTTTTGTGATTGCTGCCAGTGGTTTCACTGGTGGCACCTACTGCTGATCATGTTTTTTTTTTTTTTTTGGGAATTTTTTTCCTTTTTGTCTGATTTGAGGTAAATTTATGAGAGCTTCTTTGTTTCTTACTTTCTTGATTGTAAATTTATTGAATGAGGTTAAGAGTTGATTTTCTTACTTTTTTTTCGCTAGGTTGCCAGATGGTCCTTCAAGTTGATATAGAGCATCACAAGATGTTTATCTTAAGGCTTGCTATTCACCATTATCAATTAAAGAAAATCTTGAGATTTAGGCGCCTTAAAATGTTTTCTGTTTTATGTTTGAATATTATTTAGAAAATTTGTGGTATCTGTGCTTAAAGCGTTTTGTTTCTCAATCTAATTTGTTTTAAACTTCTGTAATCCCTACAATGTCTTTGTTAAAAAAAAATTATACTCTTAGAAGCCGAAATCAAACGCTATTACTATAATAATGTTGTTAAAACGGGCCTGTGACCTACGGCACAAGCCAGTGTCAAAGTGTTTAGTTTATTTAGTAAAAGAAAATTAAAAATATTCTCTCTTAAAAAAAAAAAGAGAAAATAATAAAAAATACTTAAAATAATGAAAATTACTTGTAGGGTTCCTATATCAAACGCGGCCTTTGGACGGTAAACATCTTTCGAGGAAAGAGAAGCGAATAGCTGAAACCCAACAACAACAAAAAAAAAAGCATATAAAATGGGCAAAATTCTCACAATCCCCACGTGTCTTATATGGCCCCATTCCAACCATTTTCTTATCACAGTCTTCGCTTCCCCACTATAAATTGAAACACTCGCTCCCTCAGCTTCTTCCTCCTCTAAATCCAATTTCCTAATTTCTTTTCTTTTTCCTCCTTTTTTTTTGGTTCTTTCTTTTTCTTTTAGATTCTATTATTATATATAATAAGAGAGCACCATTGCGGAGAATAAGAAAAGCATCGACTCCCTTGTTCATGGAACTTGAGAATATCGGAGACGAGTACCAAAACTATTGGGAAACCAAAATGTTTTTCCAGAACGAAGAGTTCGATAGGTTAGCTAATGTTGATTTTTTTTTTTCAATCGATTTGAGATTTTAATTCTTTTCGAATTCAAATTTCCTTTCATATCGATGAATTTGCAACTTATAATACATCAATTTGTGAGCAGCTGGGCTATGGACGAGGCTATTTCCGGTTATTATGACTCCAGTTCGCCGGACGGACCTGCTTCCTCCGCCGCATCTAAGAATATTCAGTCTGAGAGGAATAGAAGAAGGAAGCTTAATGAAAGGCTTTTCGCACTTCGGGCTGTGGTCCCCAATATTAGCAAGGTCTAATAGTATATGTTTTTATACAATTAATAATTAGTGGCTGCTTCCATCATTTGAGTGGTTATTATAAATTATTACATTTAAAAATATCTTGATTTTTTTTCAAAAATATAGTTGTTAGAGACATGTATTTATGATCATAAATGCGAAACGTTTTGATGTTTGTTGCTGGTTTTGTTAATTCAGATGGACAAGGCTTCAATTATCAAAGATGCAATTGATTATATCCAAGAATTACATAAACAAGAAAGAATAATTCAATCTGAGATAATGGAATTGGAATCAGGGAAAACAAAGAAAAATTCAGGTTCTGAATTCGAGCATGATCTTCCACTCCTACTCAGATCCAAGAAAAAGAAAATTGATCAATTCTATGATTCCACCATCTCTAAAAACTGCGCAATTGAAGTTCTGGAGGTATTATTATTCTTAATTTTGTTAATTAATTAACCATATTTCAAACCAAATTGATTTTAATTGTGTGTAATTGCAGTTCAGCGTAACACATATGCAAGAGAAGACACTGGTGGTGAATTTGACGTGCAGCAAAAGGACAGACACAATGGTTAAGCTTTGTGAGGTATTTGAATCCTTAAAGCTAAAAATCATCACAGCAAATATTGTTACCATGTCTGGAAGGCTTGTTAAGACTGTCTTCATCGAGGTCAGTATCTATGTCCTTTCTCTCACGTCATCTCCCTTAAACTTCTTCCAAGTGTCCATATTTATAATTTACTGCATTTCACATCCGATAAGGTGGATATGCTTTTATGTTTAAAAAAAAAAAAGTTGGATATGCTTCATATATTCATTCATCATTACTACTAATCATTTAGTTTAATTTATACTTTTCTTGTTGCTTTGGTTATTATAATTGGGATTAAGGATTTTACCTAAAATCCGATCATAAAAACAAATCATAAAACGGTAAATTTTTATAAACAATTTGGGGTGGAATAAAATGTTATTATAATTTTTTTTTTTTACCCGAGAACCTACATCTCAACTGATTTTGAGTTAAAGAATTGAAAATGCAGTTGCGTTATAACTTGATAGGAAGAGTTTTGATATCTTTGATGGTGTTATCTAGCTCGAATCTGGATTAGTCCGCATCCATAATTTGGTAACAGAAAATGGAATGGTTAAATTCAAAAAAATTTTGAAAGTTAGTTTATAAAGTCATTATAAATTACCAAAACTCAAATTACAGAGAATGTTAGTAAATATGACTACAAACAGGAAGTTAAGTAGTCAATTACTCCTAGTTGGGAGTAAAGTTGTAAGGTCCTTTCTTTGTTTAATGATTTCAGATGGGGACATTATCGGATATTATTAAATCATGCATAGAATTTTCCTGTAAGGGCGAAACAACAAAATCTCCACCTGTGTTGCTTTAACTGAATTTCCTTTTACTGATTTTCCTTTTGAAGGAAAAATATTGCTTTAAGAAATAATTAATCTGATTTTATATTAAAAAATTAATTAACAAAAATTGATGGATGAATAAGATTTGAATTAAAAAAATAAATAAATTTGTATATGATTAATTAAGCATTTTTTTGAATTGATAAAATATGAATAAATGAATTTTATCTAATTGAAAAAATGAATGGATGGTAAATACATAGAATTTTTAATTTATATTTTGGTTTAAAAAATAATTTATACAATAAATATGGAATTAATATAATTTTACTTATTTTGAAGTCAAATCAAAATAGAAATAAATAATTTTTAATTATAACAAATATTTTTAATTTTATATACTTTTTTATATAAGATAATTCGTAGCCAATAACTAGAAAATATTTATAAAAATTTAGTTGTTTAATGCCAATATATGTCATTTTCAGTTATTTTGTTTTTTTTTTAATCACTATTTCAAAATTTATTTTTGTTGAACATTTTTATTTCAAACTAGAAATGGATAAAACAAGTAATATCTAATTTCTAATATATAAAACAACTAATCGTCAGCAAAAAACAGTTAACAAACTCTTGCTAACAGCTGTTAACACTAATGTTTTGTCCAACATGACCAAGACCCAACTGTGATGCCTTTTTCTTATTATATTATGATTTCGTAAAACTGAAAGATTCCAAAATTGGTGGAAAATGTGGGAACCACAAGAAATTGTATTCTTTGCAGACCACTTTAATAAAGTGGATTAACTCAACAAAAATAGTAGTAACAATAATACCGAGTGTCAGAATAAAACAAGTCACTGAACAAAAAGTTGCGAAAGCAAAGCAAAGGAAAGAACCCCATTATACACTTTTTTTTTTCCCCCAAAACCGCATTATACGCATCGTTTACTACTTTTAATTAGACAACAATTTTTCTAATCTACTCTCTTTGGTATCCAATAATATTGTTTTCTTTAATTCTTTTTCTATTGTGAGATCTCTATTTCCGTTTCTACACCCTATATTTCTTAATCAAATAGTTAGTTGGTTTTGATTTGTGGGGATCATATGTTGCTAAAAATGGTATACAGAACAAGTGCTCATATTGTTTAGAGGTCATAATAGTTTAACTCCAAAACTCCAAAATAAAGTTTGCGTCAATTTCATCTCTTTTCGCAAACTTATATCTATTTGCACTCCAATTTTGAAATGAGGATGAAAATGATAAATAACTTCAACATTTAGTAACTATACTATTTGGTCTTTCTGTTTTTTAAAATATACTCTGAAATCCTTTATTTTATAAAATATTATACTATCATGTCCTTCCGTCTAAAAAAGCCATTATCTTTAAACAGTAAAGACCAAATCATAATTTTTTCTCATTTTCTACCTTCAACAAGGATCAAAATGAAATTTTCCAAGCCAAATACTTCGAATCCATTTCCTATTACTCACATTGAGAGCTTTAAATTGATATATTTACTTGTTTAATTCTTTGCTAGAAACGGTTTTAGATTGTTTAGTGTAAAAAATTATATTTTGATCCTTACTTTTAAGGTTGAATATAAGGAAAAGTATTCTTTGAAAATAAAAGAATCTAAGAGTATATTTACTAAAATGTTAAGTACTTAAAAAGTAATCTCCCTTTTCTTAATCTTGCTCTAATTTATGTTTTCGTGAGTAAGCCGGAAAGTATATTAAGGGAACTAAAATTAAAATTTTCTGAGTTGACATGCAATAAGTTGTCCAACCAAACAATATCTAAAAGATAAATTTATCTTATACATTGTTTTGATATTTTTTTTTTCATAATAAATCAACTAGAATTTATTTTTATTTTAAAAAAACTAGAACTTATTTTTCAGTACAGTAATAAAAATTCACATATTAAAAAATAATAAATATTAAGTAATGAAAATAAAATTTTAATGAAATTATGTTAACATTTGTTAAAATAAAAAAATTTGTTTTATTATATAAAATTTAAAAAATATATTTAATAAATAAAATTAATAAGATATTAAATATATTAAAATTCTATTTATTGTTCATTTAAATAACTAAATTTTTATTCATTGTCAAAAAAAAAAAAATTACTTAATTTTGATGTTCACATGAAATATCATATACATTATCCAACATTCAACGTGTTTTATAGTGCTTTTGTCATTATCATATTAAACTTGTTTTTGCACCTATAATAGATTTGAGGAATATTATTAAAATTCCCAGAGGTTTGCTTAAATTATATTTTACAAACTAACCAAAATCTTCTTTGATTTGTCAAACTAATTGGTTACTCTGTAATAAGAACTCCAAATTTGTTAATAACAATTTTTTTTTAAAAAAACACTAAAGACTTGAAAAATCAAACAGATACATCTATAACTGAAATATTCATTGTTATACTTGCAATACTTACACTATTTAGCATTTCTGTGCACAAATATAAGTATATTTCTCATTTCATGAAGACATATAATTAATTTGTTTAAATAATTGTGAAATATTAAGTATTTGACCATATCAACCACCCTTACTATTTTTATATGGCCAATATGCTTTATAAGACTAAATATGAAAAATGTTAATTAAAATACATTAAAATTTGGTAAACATGTTTACATTTGTGAATATCTGAAGTAGACTTATATTTACAGATCGATAAAGTATAAACTATAAACTATTTAGTATTAAAAATTATTACAAATGCTCTATTTTTTTTTTTTTAACCATTGAACCCTTGAATAATGAGTTGATAACATTCAAAATTAGCTTTTAGCAATGTTTTCACACATTTTTTTCCCCCAAAATGTTTTCACACATTTGATTTTTCAAAAAGTATTTAATTAATGTTTTTGGAGTAATTTTTTTTTTTAAACAAAAGGACCTAGTTTGATGAAACATAACCTGAAAGATGTTTTAATTAGTTTACAGAAATTGCTATTGAGTTTTTATCAAACACCAACTTGAATCATCTATCAGCAATTCCTACTAATTATTGGCGGGTATGAAAAGGCTTGTAATTTAAAAACATAGACTTTTAATTTCATCCAAATTTACAATGTAAAGTGATATCGTATGGGAGATAAATCCACGAAAAGGAGTGAAATTGATCGATAGTGAACTTTAGGACCAAATTGAAAAACTTCATAATCTAATAATTGTTGGGTCTAGACAGAGCATTTGTTGGTGTAACTACTTTTACCAATTTTAGTTAGAACTATACCTATTAGGTTTGGAGATCCAACCAAAATAGAATATACTGAAATCAGGGTGGTCCTATCATACATCCTATCCTAATTCGTATCCAATCAATTCTGGGGTTAAGACAAGCGAACGTCGCACAATTGTTTACGCCATGAGGGTTGAGCTCATGCATAGTAAGTATCTATAGGCTTTTTGGCGCTCAGCTGGTCCATCCTCTACCTTTTGGCAAAATGCTAAATCACATAGCAAGAGTATCTATCTATAAAGCTCTGCTGGTCCATCCTCTAGGTGTGGCAAAATGCTAAATCAGCTCCATTTTTATCTTATATTGGTGGAGGGTGGAATAGAAAAATGACACATTATGTTTGCAATGTGACTGTTTGCGGGACAAAATACAACATCAAATAACACTAATACCATGAGAGATGTAGTATTTTACAATTCTGATTGAATTTTTTTTTTAAAAAAAAAAATCAACATATCCACCTTTACCAGAATGATTGGACCGGGAAATAAAATCACAAATAATTAATGAAAATCTTCAAAATCACATCAATGATCTGTTCATTTTTGTTTTTTTCCTGTGCAATATTTAGATTTTTCTTACATACGATATTTAGATTTTTTTTTTAGTTTGTGTTTGGATAAGAAATTACATCAAATCACACATTATATGATTTAAGATACATTTTTAACACATGTTTTAATCAATTGGACCATATAATTACTCATATAAATTATAGTATTTTTTCAATAATTATTTTATATTGGAATTGATTTTTTTTTTTTTTTGACATGCAATGTTGGAATTGATTATTTAATTTTATAATGAACAACTAGTAAAATACTTTATTATAAATCAAATTATCTTGATGACATTAGAAAATGCATTGCAGTATACATTACAAATGAAAATATATAATAATATATTCTATGAATGTTCGAAATAAATGAATATCAATTTCATATCTAATATATATATTTTTGGCTACCGACACATCCACTTGGTAGATGAAAATAGATTAATTAATTATTAATGACCAAATTTTTTTTTTAGCAATTCTTACTGAATTAAAAAAATTAATTAATGACCAATTTTGTTTTTTTAGCAAATTACAAAGACGCAAGCACTAAAGTCAAACTTATACATTAAACAATTGACTATTTGTATTTTTGTGAAAGTGAATGACAAATCTAATAAATCCACTACCTCTAATAATGTCTCAAATTAATTGGGAACTATTTTTGGGACCACACCACAACTAACCTCTCACCACAAAAATTAGTACAGTTCTATATAACCATTTTTTAAAATAATAATTGCAAGAAACATGTTTTCCATATTTATGGACAAAAAACAAAGTTTCTTTCCTAGAAAAATCCTATCATTTCATTTCTGCCATGTGTTATTTTTTCGCCAAAAGAGAAAATGAAATATTGCAATATAAAAAAAGCACATTACAAACGTGTTTCTATTCCGTCCTTTTCTTTAAAAAAAGAACCAACGCATACATACATATTCAAAGTTTTAAACGACTTAGTTTGTCATTTCTGTTTTTCTAGTTGCTTACTTCATTTTTTTTTTTTTTCTAAAATAAAATATTGAGATTGTTCAAAGATTTAAATATATAATCTATAATAGTATAATACTACCTTTACGTTTCTTTATTAATTAACATTTTTATTATTTATAATTTTTTATCATTTTACTTTAAAAAATAATTCATATCTATTTAATATAAAAAGTAAATTTTACATTATAAATTAGATTCACTATTAAATAAAAGGTATAATCATTCTAATTTAATAAAAAAAATTAAAATTCTCACTTATTTAAAAATTAAATTTTACTCTAAAATTTTAATAAATTAAAAAATTAAATTTTATTTTAAAATCTCAATAAATTAGAAATAAAAATAGAAGGTTATATTATATTATATTATGGTACGTAACAGTAACGGGAATCAATCTAATTTTATGGATAATAAATAAATACACAGTGCTCGAAATATGTTGTTTTCGATGCTCTGCAGTGTTGTTCAAAAAGCTATTAATTATTCATTGGATGACGTAATAAAGATCTCGTAATCTAAATTGATACAGATTTGTCACCAAGATAAAGATTATTATTATTATTTTAATTATCATTATTATAAAATAATAATTATAATAACCTTTTATAGCAAGTACTATATGAGAAAACATATTTTCAGTAACTGAAATGTTTTTTCTTTTACGTAAAAAAAAAAAGAAATGTTTTTTCTTTGACTCGAACGATATATTGTTTATATTGAGTTTCGAAACTAATTTTAATGGTTTAAAATTTGTAGAATTTAATTTTATATTATAAATTAAATATAAAATAATTAAGACTGTTGAATTTGTAGTCATATAAAATTTATAATATAAAATCGATTTTTATAAATTGGTACCTCTGAAATTGATTTCAAAATTTAGTATAAATAATTTACCGTCTGAGTTAAAAAAATAAAAAATAACACAGTTCTTGGACTCTCGTTGCTGAAGAAAAGCCCTTTCAGTAATCCAAAATTAATGATATTTAAATCTTATCTTAATGGACCGTATTATCTTTGAGTATTTCTTCAAACATATTGATAAATACTACTATTATTTTAGCTGCAATTGACCCCACATGCCCCCTCCCTCAAATATTACTATTTTATATGTGGGGGACCTCAGTTTGCATTACTGAAATCAGATGGCAATTAACAAGCCATCACTTTCAGAATATTTACAAAAAACCCTTATTTCCAATTTATAAAATATTTAAAAATATGGTTGGATTTGTATTTATTTTTTAATTTTTATACTCTTAGTCTTACATCCTAAATAAACTCAAAAAAAAAAAAAGAAAAAAAAACTTACATCCTAAATCTTTAAAAAAAATTTTCTTTTGCAATGTTGATAATTTAAAAAAAAAAAAACTGCACATCTATTTGTAAATTATAAATCATTTAATTAAAATCGGGAAGAAAATTATTTTTAACTTAATTTTATGCAATTTATAATCAATCAATAACTTACGCCTAATAAGTCAAAATGCAACCCTTACTATTAATACTCTTCCCCCATTTAAAGTTCTAGAAGCAATTTTCTTCATTAATATAAAAATAAAAATGTCTACATAAAATTAAAAGGTACTAATTTATTTTATAAATTATAAAAATTTCACATACCTAATTTTCTTTTATGAACAAACAATAGGATCTATGTCCTTTTTATTCATACTTTTAGAAGTGAACAATATCATAGGAAATGAGTCACGAAACGTGAATCCAACACAAGAATTAATTGGGTTCGAATTGAGGATAAATGGGTTAACGATACGAGTGTATGACCTACTTTTGAAATGAGATTTTAATGGGTTGGGTTCCAAGTTAAAGCTATTCAGTTCAACTCTTTTACAGCTCTATTTAGATAGAATAATACGTTAGTGTATTTAGAAGTTTGTCTAAAATATGTAATGTTTGAATTTGCAGGCAGATGAGGAGGAGAAAGATCCTTTGAAAAGAAAAATTGAAACAGCCATTGCAGCAGTTAATGATCCACAAAGTCCCATGAGCATGTAAACTAATATACCCTCTGTTTATTTTGAGTGTGCTCGTTTTTCGTTATCGTGGGTCTGTTCCTTTTCTGTTTCTGGGTCGTTGTTTACTTGGTGAAGAGTCTTTATTTTTGTATTTTGTTTTTCTACTCATTTTGTCTCTTTTCCAAAACAAAAATAACAATCCCAATGTGATATGTAGAAAATTGCTATGTTGCTGTCCTCATATTCTGCCTCAGTGTATTAAGGTTAGCTATAAAGCTTTGAAAAATAAAAAATATTGTATTATACTCTCACTGTTCCAAGCTATACTTCCTTCTAATCTTCGCACGGGTTAAGGAAAAATAGTTAAATTGATTTAATTGTGCCTTCTTTTTTTTCTATTATTTTTCCATATTATACTCTCTTATAAATGATTTGAACTTTTTAATCAACACTAGTTTCCAATATTATTTATTTAAGATTACAATTGAGAAGATGAATAACTGGTGAAAATGAGTCGGGATAGACTTACATGTGTCTGTTAAGAAAATATCGCTATTTTTTCATCCTTCGAACAGTCTTTAAGTAAGAACAAGTGAGAAAATAAAATAATAATTGAGAAAATTAGAGATAATAAAACAGAATAATTTAACGTGAAAAATTCTCGAAATGGAGAAAAATCACGATCGTTGCCTACCAACAACCAAGAAAAATATTTACTATGCGGCAAATTGTTACAACCATAAATACAAAATATTTTTCTAACCAACACCCAAATACTCCAAAATATTTATACTCCAAGAGACTCTAACTTTAATTCCTAATATAAATAGTGTTTTGACACATGAGCTTTACTATTGAGCTATATTTTTCTGATACTATTTTCAAATAAGTTTCTCCATCTCCTATTTATAGGAGATGCAAACCGTGTTATTTGCAACTTGTTTGAACAAGTTGCTTTGCCAATTTATTTGAAAAGCTTCTACCAAATTTGCAAGTTGTGTGCCAACTATTTGTCACATGAGCTATACTACTGAGCTATATTTTTGTGGTACTATTTTCAAATAAGCTTCTTCATCTCTTATGTATAAGAGATGAAAACCGTATAATATAATGGCCGAAAATAATAATTCCTAAATAACATAAATAAGAAAAATGATCAAATTATAATTTACCAATAAAATTAGACTAAATAAAAAATAAATTATATTAAATTTCAATAATAAATTATTTTAAAAGATTTATTAAATTAAATGTCTAAAAAAATAATTAGATCGAATAAATGAGTATTTTAAGTATAATATAGTATTTTTTTACTCCGAAAGTACATTTTGACCCTCAAAAAATTATAAGTTTTAAATTAAGTCTTAGAATATTTAAATTTGTAATCTAGACTTCTAGATGATTATTTTAAGTATAATTTTGCTATATTCTGAAAATCGGTTAATTTTTACCACACAAGGTAAAATGCGGTAAAACGAAAAATTTAAAATTTACCCTAGTTAAATAGTAAAATATTTAATCAAGTATAAATATAATAAAAATGAAGTAAACCCTTAACAAACTCTTAGGCATTTGTAAATCTTTGTAAGTAAAGATAAACCAATTTAATTAAACTTGAAAATTAAGTAAAATTTAACTAAATCAAGTAAAATTAAGTGTCAAATTTACAATTAAATTTCAGATTTCTCAAGAAACAAACTTAAGTAAATATTTGTGACATTTTTATCAAATATTAAAGATATAATTTAAAGGGTTTACAAAAAAATAAAAAAATGAATAAAAATAAACTAAAAGTAAAATGTAAATTAAATTTCAATGCAAGTAAAATTTACATGTAAATAAAATCTGTCACATAACATAATTGAAGTAGAATTATTGATGAAAACAATGGATAGCAAGTGGGAGACAAAATGAAATTTATTTTGATATTTAGTGAATTGTCAAAAAGTAAATAGTAAATTAAAATAATTAGAAACTAAAATACAAAATTAATAAAGTAATATGGTCTATAAATCAACTCCAGATGTCTGAGGAGTCATTAGAGTGTCCAAAATTTCGGGTAGACATCAAAAATTGAGAAAAAACACAAAAAAAATTCAAGTTCAGCCGAACCTGCCTGCTGCCACCTAGAGACCTATTGTCCGGCGTGCTGGTGCAAGTCATTTGGCGGGCTGCGGAGCGACACACCCGTGTCGTCTGGGTGCGTCTCTGTGCGCAAAATTCTGATTTGGTCCTTAAACTTTCTGTCCGTCTTCAATTTCACCCCTCCGTCTGTATTCTTCTTTAGGTATTGACCCTCAAACTTAATTTAGCTCTTTATTTCAGTTCAATCAGTTAATAAATTAATAAATTAAGTTTATTTTTGAAATTAAACAATTTTGGGGTATTAATAAATTAATTAAAAGCTAAGATTAAATTTAATATGGCTAAAATAAATATGAGAAATTGATTTTTGACACAAAAATTATAAGATGAATATTTTATTAATTATTTAGTGAGTAATTTAATTTAATCTTAAAATTTAATATTCATGTGACTTAATTAAATTAATTTGACAACAAAATTGGATCTGAAACAACAATAAAATAAGTCTAATTAAATTATATGACAAAAATTGGGTGATTAACACTTATGAAATATTTATTATTTGGATAATTAAAATTAAAGACAATTAAAAAGGGACTCAATTAAAAGTAATCCTATGAACTATTTAATGGACAAATATGGACAATAACTTATGACTATTAGATATGGACAATGATAGGACAAAGAACAGTCCGAGGAATTAAGAGAAAGGGACCGTAGCATGAAGACTAAATGTTTGATACTTTAATTTTTGAAAAGCTAAATTTTATTTTATGCATGTTTTAATAATTCCATTAAATGATTGTTTGTAGTTATTTGGATTAAATGTTTATTTATTTTTATTTGGACACGAATTAATTTGAGATTATGACTAATGCCATTAAGTGGAAGGACTAAGAATTCTATTGGACCAAATATTCCTATGGTTGGGTAAAAATAATATTTTGTTAAATTAAAAATTTTAAATATTTATTATGTAGGATTTATTTAATTGATATTATTATTATTATTATTATTATTATTATTATTATTATTATTGTTGTTGTTGTTGTTGTTGTTGTTATTATTGTTATTACTATTATTATTATTACTATTATTATTGTTATTATTATTTAAAAGATATACTTAATTAAAAGTAATTGAAATATGTTAACTGTTTATAAATTTTTATAATTAATAAATTAGGTTATTTAATAATTTTGATTAAAGTAATATTTTTAAAATTGTTATTCTATAAGGAAAATATATTATTTTATATAAAGTAATTTTATACATAAAGAGAGTTAAGATATTTTGAAAAATTATTATATCTTTAATTTGACTATTTTGAGAAAATAACATTTATTAGATATTTTGAAAAATTATAAGTTAAAATATTATTTTTGGAAATTACTATATAGTAAACTTTTAAAATAATTTGATAAAGAAATAAAAACAAGAATATTTATAATTAAGGAAAATTATATTTTAATAAAATTTATATAAAAGATTTTTCAATTAGTCTTATGAAATAAGTATTAGTATTTTAATTTAAGAAAAATAGTATTTGATAATATTGTTGGAAAATAATTAATGTATAAATTATGAATAATTATTATAGATGTGTTGATAAAAATACCGTATTTATCTAAGATAATTTTGTTTAAAAAGAAAAATACAGTATATTTGGATAAGTATAATTTTGATATAATAGTAATTAATAAGTTGAGAATTTATTATGATTATATTTTTAAGAAAAAGACAATGATTTAAGATAATTATATTTTTGTTAAATAAGTGTTGATTTATGAAATATTGTTTGATTCAGAAATTTGATAAATATGAAAATGATACAGTAAATATTTATTGTTATACTTAGGATAAGTTGAACTAGTGAGATAAAGGTATGATGCATCATATACTTAGCAGTACTGCGAATTTTTGAACAAATTGAAAAGTGAAATAAATATGAAAAGTGATACTGACTGAGTCAGTCGTATTATTGAACAGATTTTGATATTGATTAAATTTGAATACAGCCGTTTAAATAGACAAAATTCGAAATACAGATAGTAACTTTATCCATGTGTTCACCTAAATGCCTAGTAGAGCTAAACAAGTATGAATTTGAATTATGTAATTTATTTTATTATATGATTTACAATATTTTAATATTGTTTTAAATTATGTATGATCATTTAAATTATCTATGTTTTTCATTAGTTAAAGTATCCACTGAGCGTAATCGCTCAGCAAGTTTGGTTAATGCTGAATTTGTAGATCTCCGAAAGATGTGAAAGAACACAGGAACTGTCAAATAGCTTGTGAACCTGAAAAACTTAGTTTGCATATACTGTGAAAGTGAATCAGCACGAGCAAAATTAATATAGAACTTGTAAGGATAAAAAAAAAGTACCCTTATTTTGTAATATAGATAGAATATGACATGTAATGTGTAATATGACACGTCTTGATTCAGCTGTAAACGGTCGGGTTAAGGGGTGTTAGCCAACTCTTTCCAGCTCTATTTGAAAAGCTTCTACCAAATTTGTAAGTTGTGTGACAACTATTTGTAACTTAGAAAACAAATTCAAATTGTCTTTTTCATCTTTTCTATGTTATCAATTTTTTTTTTCTGTTGTTTTTCTTGCTTTACGTATAGTTTGTATGGACTAGATTGCAGCACAATGAAATGATTTTCATATTTTATCTTTATGAATAAGTTTGATGTGGCCATATTTTTAATTTTAAGTATTTGATTTTATTTTACGAGTAATTTGGTTGGCGGAATTTAACTTCACCAATGAAAGTTGCTTTTCCGGAAAAGTTATTTTCTAAATAAAGGATAGAGGAAAGTTAAATTTCCATTTGAATAACTGTATTTGGTTGCACTCGAAGAAAGTTGAAAAATAATAATAAATTATATTAATATATTTATTTATAATTAAATTAGAAAGGATAAATTGATATTAGTTTCATTTTACATATTAATATTTATTTATTTTTTTTAGAAATTCAACTTTTCCAAGAGAAAGTATTTTTCCTATATGTGGGAAAGTAAAGGTCTAACCCACATATTCAAGAAAGTTATAAAATTAACAAAACACTAAATTTCAACTACTTTTCTATTGTAATATGTGAACCAAACACCCTTTAATTTTAATTTTATTTTACAGTTTATAAAATGTTTATTAAAGTTTGTAAACCTTTAGAAGTTGCATTTGGACACAAGAAATATCATTGACAACTTTATTCGGACTAACCATCGCATTAGAAGCAATTATAATTGCATCGAAGCTTGTGCCCAAAGAATAAAAACCTCCTACCAAAAAAATTTATTGTACAGGTCTTTAGTTGCTGCTCCAGTGAACCTAAAATATTTCATGGAAGCAAATATTGCTGCACCTAGAATATTTGAAATGATTAATAATAGAGTACCTACTATGGATTCTGCTAGTCAGCTAGGAAACCCTACTAAAGAAGTGAGATGTGAAGTTGAATTTAAGGAGATATTTTTGAATATCCTTCTCAAGACCTTGATTGGGGGACATACAGTTTGGGTTGGTTGGACAAATTTGGTAGAAAGATTTTATGAGCATTTAAGGGGAAATGTTTTATTAGATGGTGCAGATATATCAACCCAGTGGGTCTGTCTGGGTATAGAAAGAGAAGTCTCGATGAAACAAAACAAAACAAGTCATTTTTTGCTGCTAATTCATGTCACAATTGCCTCAAGGATACGACACTATGCTAATTAATCATTCCAACCAGTCATGTTTTTTTGGCAATTTTTTTGAAGGAATTTCTTTTCTTTTTTTTTTTTTCTATCCTGCCAATGATATGAGGACACTCAGCACAATATTAATCCCTTCTTCAGATTTGTCATTGTAGAATATAACCTCAAATAGGTATAGCAAATAAATGATTTAAATGAGACATATTACGTTTTGTCATTGTTTAGAGTTTTTCGGTGACAAAAAATTATCCTTGCTGGCAAAGCTCCAGTAATATAATTCGACACTTGATTTTTAAAAAAAAAAATTAACAAAATGCATGAAATGGAGACTAGCACCATACTCACCCAAATTTTTTTTTCTCAAATTCTTTTTCCAAATAAGAAATATGAAATGAATATTGCGTACTAGTACCCAAATTCTTTTTCCTAATAGGAAATATATAAGAAATACGAATTGTACTGATAACATTTTCTTTAAGATTCGAATGTGACTTATCACTGCAACTAATTATATATATTTTTTTTTTCAAGATTCGAATATGTCGAAGCATTGCAATGAACAGTTGCCGATTTGCTAATTGATTATATTAAAACCATAAATTACAACGTCCTCAAGAAAAGAATTGCTATGACTTACACTTAGCATGCAACAAGCAATGAGGAAATCAAGGTGGAAATGCTAGGTCAAAATAAAATCACTAGTTTAAGGCACAGGCACTTATTGTAATGTGCAATTTGTGCAACTCCACTCTGAAACATCAACAGCTAATGAAGTGTAGCTTTTAATTTTTGTTCAAAGCGTAACTACATAGAATTGATTTAACATAATATTTCAAAATAATATTTTTTAGATATATTTAATTAGAAAAGAAAATTGGTATAACTGGGGAAGAAATATATCTTAAATTATTTTCAAATATTTGATTATTTATCATTGTAGAATAATTTGTAACATTCTTTGGTGTGCATCACAAGTCAGACCATCAACTGGTAGCAAGATTCAAATTTTTGGCCCAAGTCCAAGTAAGCCTCTCCTCTGTCAAAAAAAAGGGTAAGCCTCCAGTATAAATCTTAGCAGCAACTGAGCCCCAAACAAATAAAGGGAAATTTACAAAAAAAAGTCTCTATATTTTAATGAAATGAACAAAAATATCCCTGATTATCAGATATTATACAAAAACCTCCATGCTTTTTAATAACGTTAATAAAAATCTCCCTCCGTCCAATTGAAACCGGGTTTCTATCAAAATTTCGGGTATATCCATAATATTTTTGATTTAATACCAAGAATACCCTTTGATTAGATTCTTTTCTTTCTCTTTTACTTTTTTTTCTCAGACAATTCTTTTTCATTCTCTCAATTTCTCGCCATTTCCTTCTCACTTCCCCTCACAATGCCAATCAACAGGGACCCATCTACTCCTCCTCCCATCTACTGCTCCGATTCAGGCCTATTGCACCGAAATCGGCCTCCAAAGCTCGAGATTCCGATCTGTTCCCTCCTCTCGATTCCTTCTGCAAATTCGCTCTCAACAATCTCCTTTCCACTATAAGGCCTTCTGATTTGGGGATGGAGAAGCTCAACATCTGCTGCTCTTGACGCCCATAACTTGCATTAGATTTGAGTAAAGTATTTCGCAGCATTGACTCAGTTTTGGATAGTTTATAGCTCCTCCAATCATCTTTAGTAGCACCAGATCTCCCTTGCTTGAGAAACCCAGATCCGTACACCTCCTTCTTTCTTTCCAGCATTATCTGAACCCACCAACCCACAGACTTATTCTTCTCTTCCATCATTTTCTTGTAAGCCTCGTTCTCTGCCTCGCTATTCCGCCTTCCCTTCTGGTAAGTACGATTTGCTTTCACTACCGTTCACCACCACAATTGCATCTTTTACCCCAGAGATTAGAACCATAGAAGGTAAGAACGAAAAGGAAGCAGTAACTTTCACCAGAAAAGTGAAGAAATAGACGAAAACAGAAGGGGAAAGAAGGAACAGAGGGACCATAAATTCAAAGCAGAGTTTGATGATCGAGGACCAATTAGAGACTTTCGGGTCTTGGGCAGAATCCGAATCAACAATAAATTGCTGATTAGAGATTCCATTTTTCAGCAATTCTAATTTGAGCAAAAGAGTTCTTGACGATTGAGATTGAAGAGGACCAGTTGATCGATAGAGCAGACCCAGAAGCATCAATATCAAGTTTGAGCACCACTTTTTGTTATTTGTAATCAACTTATCTCTCACCTATATTTGTCAAT
>CATIWJ010409929.1:0-13448 GCA_949640765.1 Croton laevigatus
CCCCACACACACACACTCTCTCTCTCTCTCAGAGGCCCACTACTCTCAAGCAACAAACAAAATCATACTACCCGAAAATAGCTCTGGAACTTCTCATCATCTTCTTTGTCTACATGCTGTCAAACACAATACATGTAGATGTAAGCAAAAAAGACAGGTTGAGGTATCAAGTACCTATTTCAAATAGTATTTTTTTTTGTAAAAAAAATAGGAAACCCAATTGAAGAAATTGAAAGACAAAATGCAAACCTTTTTTCTCTGAGCAGCAGAATCTGTATCTAGAACCAAAACAATGCGTCCATCTTTATTGCTGGGCATATTAACAACCCTTTCATTTTGGAAACCCTGTAGAATTCACATTTATAATGAAACAATCATAAAAATATAGACCAAAACCAATTCAGGAGCTACAAATGTACCTTGAATTGAAGTCCAAGGGTATAATTCCTGTGAAATGTTTTATGTTGCTTCTCATCCTCCTCTTCTCCTGGGGCATATTTAACCCCACATATGGAACATGTACGGAGATTGAAATCAGACTGACCCAAGTCCAAATGAAACTGAGCATAGCTTCTCTTTTTGTTGAGCACTTTTCCAGAATTCGATGATTCTGGTTTCAAACTTGTATTCTTCGAAATGAATTTTGCTAATACATTACTTTCTATATTTGTCTCGCCTTCAGTTGTTTTGGGTCTGAAAAAAGAAATTAATCAAATTATGACACATCATATGCAGTTAAAAACTGTATAAAAAAATTGATTGAATGAAAAGGGAAATTATCTTCTCATTTCCAATGATTTCCCATGAAACAAACAGAACCCAAATTGCTACATAAATTGATTCCAAAGAAAACAAGGGAAGCTTCCCAATCAAAGCCCAAAAAAAGAGAGGGAAAAAAATAAAAGATTAAACCAATGAAAATTCGTACCCAAAATCTGATTCTAGAACTCTACGCTTGTAAGTATTGACAAATTCGGGCTTTGTTTTCTCCCAAAGAGCCAATTCATTGTCACCATCGTCACAAATCGGAGCCGGGCTCAGAAGGGATTTTGCTGAAGACGAAGATGGTAATGGCTTGAAGAAGGAACTTATTTTGCATTGCATTTGTTCATCAAATTCCTATCTTTCCGTTCTGTCTCTGCTATATTTATTCAAAAATCTTTTGTAAATTCATTTAGCGCGAACAATAATGAAAATTTTAAATTCCCGCTTACCGTTGAAATGAAAAATAGTGAAAGATAGATATTATGCCCAACTCCAGCCCAGACCAAAATTTTATGGGAAAATTACACTAAATAAATTTGGTCCTTTTTATTCATAAGTTTTTTAACTTAAATAAATTTTAGGAGTTCCTTTCAAAAAAAAAAAGAGGAGGAGAAATGACACAAACGATCCAAATTTTAAATTAATTTCATAAATAGCCTGTTTTAAAAAAAGGACAATAATATTCTTCTCTATGACAAAAATAACCTTTTAATTTTTACTTGGATAGAAACAATTAGCTCTAGATTTTTCTTTTTTGGTCTCAAAATTAAATTTTTTTGGCCTCTAATATAAAACCAATAAAAACTAAGGAGCACAAATTCATACTAACAACAATTAACAATAATGAAATATCTACCAATTACTAATATTAGTAATTTATAAATTATTAATATTATTTACTAATATAAATTACTAATATTAATAATTTATATTTTAAATAAATATTAGTAATTGGCCGCAATTTAGTAACTTCAATTCCATTTAACAGAAAAATGGATGGAAAATATATAAAAATGGACGGAATGACATGTTAATATGATGGATCAAACTTTAAGGACCTAGAAGTATAATTTTGAAAATCAAAAGATTCAATAGCAATTTTACCAATACCTTAGGGACTCAAAAGAAATTTATCCTAATTATTATTACTACCTCTGTTCCAGAATTATTGAGACTTTTACTATTTACGCTCATTTTTCCCTATAATTTTCTTCCAATTCTACCTAAAAAAGTAATTAACTCACATCCACTCATTATAAAAATAGACCCAACATGCACTAAAAACAAATTACATCCACTAATTTAACTAAAAACCTCACTTATTTAAGAACCACAATTTGTAGTATTAAAAATAAGGGTGAGCATTATTAGTAATTATTAGTAATGGAAACCGAAAACCGAATTAAAAACTGAATTTCGAAAATGGAAACCGAAAACCGAACCGCTAAGGGGAAAACCGAATTTTAAAATTTCAAATTATTAGTAATTTTAAGACTATATTTGCCAACTTTTTTAACATCTCTATAAACATGAGAAATTTAGAAGCTCCTAAATACAAAAGCAAACTCATTATAGTCTGGCGCCCAATTCAATTAAAGGAAATTATCATAGCTGTTAAGTACCAGCAATCTGCCCATTACTAACACCACCCAATTAAACCAAATTTAGAGCAAAATCTAAAAAGAAAGGATTGCAGTGTATTTCAATTTAAATGATAAACACAAATATTCAAAAGAAATGAACAATTAACCATATCCTCTTGCAATTTTTTTGAAATTTGACAAACAAATCAAGTAATTGAAAAGGTAAAATGTAGCAGGACGCTTTTTATGCTAACAGGGTACCAAACCACAACATTTCAAAAGCCAGGAGCATAATTTGCCAACAAATCAACCGGCCAGCCATGGCAAAGTAAATAAATGAATAAAAATGATCCAAGAGAAGCTTTCTCATACAATATAAATGACAACACACAAGCTAATGAGTCATTAGGCACCTAATGAAGCCAACACACAAGCAGAATATTACGATTGTGCATAACCAGAACCTCTGATTATAAATAAGTCATTACGCACATAATGAAGCCAACACACAAGTTAACTATAACGATCACTGATCATTAGAAAATGTCAAATGCAATAAAAGAAATAGCAACTAACATTTTTAGCAAGCAATTACAGAATGAAAATTATTAAATTACAGAAATAAACCTGGAGTTTAAGGACAGATGAGTTACTGAACGGAGAGCTTATGGACCTACACGTGAAGGGAGTTGGAATCGGTGATGGCTAAGGCGGAGGAGCTGCTGGACCTGGATGTTAAGGGCGTGAGGCTCAACGACGGCTATCGCGGAGGAAATGGCGCTGGTCAAGCTGCTGCTGGCGGAGGTTTGCGGAAGAGATGAAAGAGGAGCAGCAGCGGTTTGCGGAAGAGATGAAGTGGAGGCGAGGCGATGAAGGGCAAGGGGTAGGGAGAAGAAGGTCACCCGCTGCTGGAATGGAAATGAAAGAGGAGCACAGTAGCAGATTAGGATATAC
Source organism: Croton laevigatus (assembly GCA_949640765.1). NCBI lineage: Eukaryota > Viridiplantae > Streptophyta > Magnoliopsida > Malpighiales > Euphorbiaceae > Croton > Croton laevigatus. Next base: position 3,303 of record CATIWJ010409929.1, read on the forward strand.
GTATTAGGTTAATATTCCAGGAATAAACAAAACGGAGTAATTTTAGAAATTGGTTTTGGTTCGGTTCGGTTTGCAGACAAAGAAAACCAAACACCGAATCGAATATTTCGGTTTCTATAATTTTAGAACCGCAACCGAATTGAATTATTGGAATTAACAGATTTTCGATTCGATTTCAATTATGTTCCGATTACAATTTGGTTTTGCCCCACCCCTATAAAAAAAGAAAATAAAAAATAAAATAAAATAAAATAAAAACCAATTTATTTCTCTCCCTCAAATCTCTTGATCTTCCGCTGTCGCCTCCAAAACCAAGGCAAGAACCAAATCCTCATAACAGAAACATTGAGCAATTCTAAAATGACATCGAATAAGAAAATGCAGTTAGAATAAAATGCCACCTTGCATTTACTTTTCACTATAATAATAAATCAAAATTTTGTTGTATATAATTTCAGGACAGAATGGTTCGGTATTAGTCAAAGTCCCAGTCTCATATTAAAATTATTTTCGTTACAAAATTTGGGACAAGAATATAAAATTTTCATCAGATTTTTTTTGAACAAAATTTTCAAGATAGTTTTGAAACAGGTCGGAATTCCTAAAGTATCTCAAACATTATCAGGAGAGAAATTGGGAAAGGGAGCTCGACAAAATTCAGGGAGTTGACATTTTGGATAAAAATAATTTGATTTTCTTTGGCCAGGTTATAACCAAAACGGCAAACTTACAAAACTTAGGGATTTTGACTTTTTGGATAAAAATAATTGGCCAGTTTATAACCGAAACGACAAATTTTAACTAACGTCGTTTTGGGAGCGGAAAAAAATGAAGACCTTTGAGTCTACAACCCTATCTTCTGCTATCAAGCCACACCCCAATTATTGCCATTTTCAAACACTAAATTGTACATTTTCTAAAGGTTGAATGGATCAATATACACTGGGTTGGATCAGGGCTGCCGACCACCCTGCCCACCCCTCATTCCGCCCTGAAAGTAGTAGATAGGCATTTTCAAAAGTTGTATTTTGGCAAAGGTTATATAATTTCAAAAATTAATTATTAATCATTTTGTGAAAATCTCTATCATAACCTTCTCTGCGTCTTTATTTCTGTTCTGTTCTTACATTTTTCTTCTGAATCTAACCATTCACTTTGTTCTCTCTTAAACATGGGAAACAACATAATCAATTTGAAAATAAAATCAATCTGATAAACAAATTCCTATGTAAGAAGAGAAATTGCTCATTAATCTTTTTTTTTTTAGAAAAAAAAAATTGTTCATTATTTGAAACATGAATTTGTGAAATTCATTTGTATCGCATTTTAAAACATTTCGAAAATGCAAATTTCATTTGAGAGCAAATTCTATTTAAAATGAATTCCACAGTAACGATAATTTGTTTGGAGCAGACCCCAAGTGAAGTAAAAGCTTCTCCAATTTGCACAATTTTCATCGAAATTTTCGGCATTTTCATACCTTAACTATTAAATATAATAATGTATTACCCAACTCAAAATTGTAGGCATGCATGCCATTACAAAATTGTAAGAATTAAGAAGATATTACAAGGTAGTTTGCATCTGCTGAGAAAATGAAGTTGTAAGTGTCTTCAGCTGGTCTGATGCTCTTTGTATTCCATGCCTTTCTCCAACATCCAAATTGCTTCCCTCAGAAGACTGCTAAGACAGTAACAAGAGATGCATTCAAGTTTGTACCAAAACTATAAATCACGTATGCCTAACAACTGCAAACTTCAAAGATCATAACTTATACCTGGAAAGAGCATATGCTTTGTGAAATGAGGTCAATCTCAGCACTTAACGAAACCATAATTTGCCGAATCTTAACATCCTTATGCATTAATAATATCACAGAAACAATGCCGATGATCCTACTCGAGCAAGTGGTAGTATAACGAGGAAGGCTACTGGATGAAAGCGAACTACTTTGAGTCATCAACGAGCTCATCACATTCAATGTAAGATTCATGAGCTTTGGACTTCTATCAAACAAGAAAAAACATGGCGTTATGTAGTAGCCCTGTGTCAATGCACGTGCAGAGCCCAATGACTCGTCATCATCTCCTGGAACACACTGCAAAGAAACAAAAATAACTTTTCATGTAATAAGCTGACATGGAGCTATATTTCAGCTTTGGTCCCTCGAAGTTTCAAATTTATTCAATTTAAGACAATTAGATGGTGATAATTCAAAGAGCCCCCAAAGTAGAGAGTGAAATTTAAAATAAGTTCATTTTGGGGTGAAATTTTTGAAAAACCCAAAGTTCGGAGTGAAAAATTCCATTTGGCCCCTACATTATTATATTACATAACAAGAACGAGATTTGTCCTCTTTTTAAACTAGGTGTGAGTTAATAATTTCATAATTAACACCTAAAATTAAACCCCAATCACTCCTTAATTACAAAATATCCTAATCAACCATATAAGTCAACAAAAACATAATTACTAAATCATGACATTTCTAATATAAAAAATCTCATCAATTCCAATAAAAATAATCATGGATCCAAACTGAACCTAGAGACAATTCATATTTGTTATAAATTGCATCAAGTGAATTTTAGACAACTTTTTAAAGTGTACATATCTGAATATGTAGACTCATACCATGCATTTTGTCTAATATCCAGAATTAAATCATCTTGTTAGAAACCTATTGCATGCGACTGTGTGCAGTTGTTTGAAAGTGCAGTTCAATTTTTGAAGGACCTATATTTTAATTGTTGTCCTCTTCAGAAAACCAAGTCCTGTGCGAACCATGCAAATTGATTGTCATAGAAAACTAATAACAGCATCAGTGCATTAAAAAGTTTAAGCTTGTTGAAATATTATTCTCATTCTGAATGGTCCCCAAGAGATCCAAAACTGACTGCATCTCCTTGTCAGTTGTAGGCATCAGCTTTTCCTACCTTTTAGATTTATTTCAACATTTTTATTAGCCTAACGCATACTAAAATTGCAACTCCAATGACAACTCGCAAGCCTTTCTTTTCCAAAACAGAAGCACATGAAACAACTGATGCAACTACAAGGGGCCAACTCTAAAGTCTTAAGAGACCAAAACTGTTATCCATAGCAAGCCTTGCTGGAAAAGAAGTTTTAAATCAATTGAAGAAATGCTAAACAAGAAAAAGACACTTACATTCACAACATCAATTAGATATCCTGAAAGGTAATTGCTTAAAGTGATGATACTTTGATCAGAAAGTCTTGTTGGCTTGGAATCCAGTGTAACTAGCATCCTGAGCATAGCAGAGGCATTTTCCAAATGTGGCTTTAATAACTGCAATATGAACCATATCAAGTTCTAATGGTAGCAAAGAAATTTTTAAACAATTGTCCGCAATCTTTTTTATTCCTTTTGTATATAAAAACAAAGATTTTATGCAAATTAAGACTCATACTAAGTGTGTGTATGACATGCCAGTGGGAAGAAAATGGCAACAAGAAAAAAAATAAATGACAAAATTCAACTTACAATCTGCTCTAGTATCACCCTCTCCAGGATAACAAAAACTAGATTTTTATCACCCATCTGTGACAGGCATGAACAAAGAAGACTGATCAACAATTTAAAAGTTCTATGATTTGAGATCTTTGCATCTTCCCCCAATGAAGGTGAAGTATTTTCTGCAGACATAAATATTTTCAGATAGAATTTAACTAAAATAATTTATCAAACTCTTTACACAATGGAGAAGTTATTCCAACTTACCTGGAAAGATGTTGAAACAGGAGACCAAAGTGATGAAGAAACTAATGTGGTCAGTAATCTGAATACGACCAGCTCTAAAGGCAGAGTTCAAAACTTCTATGATTCGGAACAATATAAATGAATCTAACTCATGACCTGCAATATATGAAAAGAACATAGGAACGCAATAAGTTCCACAACGATCAATAGACATTGGACTACTTTTCTTCTTTATTAGTATCACACTCCACTTTAATGATATAGCATTATAGTAAACAGGCAAGAAACTTTACAAAACACCTGAATGCAATTGCACTATGACATTAAGTACTCCTGATACTCTCTAAAAAATAACTATCTACATTGTGACAGGAACTGACTGTCTGCAACTTCCAGGGGAACCTTATGTTCAAGATCCAAAATGTCTTCCATGATAGTTGTAAGATCTTAATTGTTAAACACAAAAATACTTATCTTCAATATTCAATATTCAACATTTAAGTGGATATTTTGTTCAGGTTTCATCCAGGATAAATTATTTCATTTTACTATCTCTAGAACGAACATCTTTTTGGCAGATATATGACTCTTTCAGATAGAAGATACTTGCATTCTTTGCAGAGAAAGTTGTCAATAACTAACTTCAAAGACAACAACATCAAATGTGTTTAGTAACGTAACTGCCTCACACTTCAAAAATGCAGTTCCTAGTTCAAAGTAATGACACCAGAAGAACTAATGCAGATTAGGTATCATGTTGAAGAAATGAACCAAAATACTCACAGAGGCAACAAGAAGCTATCGACTTCAACAAAAGTGAATCCAATTGAGAGAAATAATAAAGACAACAGATAGAAAGTTCTTGAGCATCTCTTGGAAGCTTCACGAAAGGACCATAGGATACATTCCCTGATAAGTAGAAATCAAGGAACGGTTAGTTGAGCTCAGATGGACATATAACAGACACTAAATTGTGAAGATATCTGGAATAACCTTCTTGACATATGCTGAAGAACTCTTGCAGATGGTATTGCATTTTATCATATTCCAAAGCTAGTAAAGAGTTCTTCATAGCACATTGACCCAGGCGAAGCATAAGACGCAACACAACCTACATGGACGATTGATTTGAAAGAGTTATCCAAGCAATGTAGCAAATTGTGTAATTTTGGGAGAAAATAAGGAAGAAAAATGAAAAAGAGAAAAACTCAAACATTGAAAAAGCTAAATCATAAAAAATTTCCCCATATAAAATACCTGTGAAGAGGTTGACTGCCTATCACCCAGCAAGATTAATAACAGAGGCAGCTCTCTTATCCAAGTGATTGGATGATACAATACCTCTGAATCACTTGTATCAGGGTGGAGCATTCCTTCTCTCTAAAATTTATAAGAGTACATTGAAGAAAGAAATGGACAATGATTCAGTAGTTAGCAACACAAATCCCAAGCAGAGATGCAAGTAGAAGAATCAGCAAGTAGAAAGAAACAGGATTTTCTACGGGTCAGGCATTAAACTTACAGAAAAAATCATTTTCTCAATTGCATGAAGACAAGCCAATTTTATGGAAGAATCTGGCTTACTATCAGAGAATGTGCTTGTGAATGCCTACACTTGAAGATATGGTTCTTTAATATCCTCAGAATCAACATTAAAGTCACACAACCAAGAGAAATTTAATTCAAATAATACTCTGAAAGTCCAAGTCAGACCTGTAGAAGGCGAAACTTCCAATCCCCATTAACTTGTGACACAAGTTTTGGGATAAAAGGAACTAATGAAAGTATATGCTTTTCTCTAACTGCTCTGCCAGACCTTGAATCATTGTGAATCTGTTGAAAAAACATCAGTAACTTATTAATAAATCATAAATGCACAATTGGACTTACAAGAAGTTAACATGCACGATGATCCTTCAATTACAAACTTAAAAGCAAAAACGACATTTACATGGAAATATTGGAAAGTGTAATAACTAATTTGGAGCAGTGTTTTTCCAATTAGGATAAAATATAAAATTAGTTAACATTTTATTTCTTATTTCAAAATTGAAATAATTACAAAAAGATTTCCTATTTGAAACTATGTGCATCAGTTAGTTAAAGTTTTCCATATTGTTAATCAGGGTGCTGATGCATTAATGTGGGACTACTGTGGTGCAGAGGAACAAGTGTATCAGTTTTGAGCTTCCTGAATTTTAAGTCACAGGAGGGAAATGGTCGATTCAGAAAATAACATGAACAATCTAACACAAAATTTCTAAATGAACATAATAGTAATATTTCAAAGTGATGAAACTTCAATTAAATTATTTGAGAATAAGTGTAGGAATCAGACCTTTCCAACCAGTGCGAACTCTACAAATGCGAGAAACTTCTCTTGTAAGTCAGCAGGAGGGCAGATCAACTCAATTAAGTTGAAAAATAATTCAGTAATTCTAACATTCAATGTGAAATATCTGTCATCATCCTACAAACCAGTTAAAGGGAAAAAAAATGAGCACTAAAATATAGTGAATAGCTTGAGATTTGAGATGCATTCAGAGAGAGTATAACATGCTTTGCATGTAGAGGAAGGAACAAGAATTTACAAAAGAGAAATACTTGGTTAAGTTTGAAAGAAAGAAAAGATGATGTGGATAAATAACAGATTATGACTATTTGCTTGGTTCAGAAAAAAACAAAGGATAAATAGGAGATTGAATGAAATTCATTGACCCCAAAAAGCTCATCATATTTCAACCATCCATAAATAAAATTGAATCAACCATCTAATATTAATTCAACCTTTCTCGTTTAAAAATTGTTCAATTTTTCCCACTCTTGCAATGGAACAAAGTAATAGAGATTCACTTAGAGTAACGGTGGGTCCCACCTTTTCTGAAAGGTGATGCACTGAATTGAGCGGAAAGACGCCTAGCAACTTCTTCAGTAATGTTGATGAGATGTTCTGATCAAACATAGGAGGATGTGATTCTGGATCATCCTTGTCAGTCCCATAAACCAAAAACCTAATCACAAGGTCAAGGCTCTGAAGAATGCTATGTAAGCAATCATACGATTGTGCATCCAGCATTGGTAGACTATGGATTAATGGAATAAAGTCTTGGAAGCAATTGACTAAAACTGGAACAAAGTCTTTTAGCTTATTGATGATGACAGAAAACTCTAGACAAAAAAAAAAAGGGCCAGTCAATTATTCTGGAGACAAGCAGAGGCTATGATTACACATAACATGAATGTGAAGCAAACTATCAATTGCAATTATCAGATACAAGTAAATTTCTTCCTGAGAGTAGGGAGCTATGTGATATGCACTAACAAACAAAAAACTAGCCAACAATAAATAGAAACAATCATGCTATGCTGAACACAAATTATTCATATAATTGCTGCTGGCAATGACATTGAAGCCAATGCAAACAACTAAGTAACACAGATAAATTGCAATCAAATCATAAAGGCAGAGATTGAATGATAGCATGTAAAGCATGTTAACATATGAACACTTAAAGGAATAAGCACAAGACCGAGCAATACCAGCAGTTTCTGTAGGCATATCAGACTCAAAAGCATGAAGCACGTCTTGCATAGACGATTTCTACCATTTAAAAAAAAAAAAAAAGATTGTTAGAAACAATAAATAACTCAAAGGGAAAAGGCTTCAAGAAAGTCTATTTTCCAGTTGATCCTAGAAGAGACCTTCTTTGACGAGCAGGCTTCTATTTTGTTGGATGGCAAAAGAGACAAGCAGTGCACTAAACCAGTAAGCACGTTTCTGAGTTTGCCCTTGTCTTCTAAATAGAACTGGTTCTTCCGCAGAATATCACCGTAATTTTGAAGAACCTGTGAATTAACAACAAAATGACATAAGATAGCTGCAAACATCATAACAACTAAAGTTCACAATGACATCATTTGACAATGTGCGCAAGTTTGGATGTATCAATACCCTTTCTAAGATGTTCATTATAAGTGTGGTTATTTTGACAACCCAGAGCCGTTCTAGTGTGCTCTAAAACAATCTAGAATTTCTGCACTAACAAACTCCTCCACCTACACCTAGGACTCTATATCTAGAATAACCAAGAATTCACAAAAGATTTGAAGGAAACGGAAGGTTCCTTCAAGTAAAAATATGCGGTCATGCACCATAAAACCACACTTGTCTTTCTGTTTTTGGTAATATTAAAACCTTCACAGATTTCTTTTGAGAAAAAATGAAAAATTAGCAACAGAAGTTTGGCATTTGGAACAAGCAAGATATCAAATAAGCTCCACACCCGAGATAACATTGACAGTCTTAAATTGTACTACACACAAATATATACACCTAATGGATTCTCAAATCAGGAGGATAGAAAATGCAGTTAAAAGGTTTAAATACAATATATCAAATTAAGATACCTTTTCAGCGTACATGGAAAATGTAGCTGGATAATGTTGTAAAACAAGATCAAAAAACTTGAAAGCCATAAGCCGAACATCTATCGCTAGATGTGTCATTGCATTAAAAATGTATGCCATTATTAAAGAAAAGAAAGGCCCTTGATTATCCTGGACAAGCAGAGCAAAGAAATAACTGTTAAAGCTAAAGATAATATAAGGATAATATAGAGAAAAAGAGAAACTGATAGAATGCATAGACAAACGACTGAAGATTCAATACAAAAGAGCAGAATGCAAATTGTGAATTGGGACCACAATAAACAAAACAAGTATGCTACAAAATATAATTATGCTTTAATTTGGATGTAAGCATACAAATTGCAAATTTGTGTCCAGAAGAAACAAAACAAGAACACTACAAACTATAATCTTGCTTTCACTAATTAACTTTGAATTACAGATATATTGAATCTCACATAAACAGTTAATCTTAACTCCCACCTAGGATTGTATTCTTTATTACACAAAAAGACAAAACAAACATAGTATATCCCATATACTGTACTCCATTTGCAAATTCACTCTCCTATAAGGCACCAATAAACACTCTGTCAAATAGTATTCTAAGTATCGAATACTTCAAACAAATTAACATTAGAAATTCTATGAAAATGTACCATTTTTCCTGAAATTTAACGAACTTTTTAAGGTATAATATATTATGACAATTTTGAAATTAAGATGATACAATAATCATCCTGAAGGTGTCAAGTAACAGAAGAATTTCAACTGTCCATATCAATTTTTTTGAGTCAAGTACACACAAATATACTTCCAAGAAACAAATCAGAATAAGCATTAATACTCAAATGCAGCTGCCTTATACTTTTGTTGACAACAGACTGACAAGTGACAAGATAAGTTGTGTAACTAAACATCCAATACAAATACAAACTTCCAAGAAGTATAGAAAATGAAGAATCACCTCTTTACATCCAGGTAAAATGACAGTCTTCAGAAGTTGATAAAGGGTTTCTCGAACCATTTTGTCATCGTCATTGATGCGTTCACGTAGTTTTTCTATAATTGCATATTTGTGTAACTTTAGCTCTTCTGAATGCTTGAGGAATAAATCCTTCATGCCCAACAATGCATCTTTGAAAGGAGCCAAGGAAATAAATAAGAATTCTGATCAACATCTATATTGGCATGAATACAAACTATGAAATGCAAGAGCTATAGACGATAAAATCAATGAAATAACTTTCAAGTAACATGCCACAAATGGGTAAGTCTAACCTAAGTTTCATGAAAGACTAAGAGACACTGCAAACCTGTATATTTTATAAATAATATGCACAACATACACAATTAGCAAGAATATAAAAGAATCATGAAGAACATAACAAAGACGTGCAGGGAATTTTTTTTTTTTTTTCATATAAATTCCAATTATGTAATTTTTATTTTGAACCATATTGCGTTGCTTGATTATACTTCACCATTTTGTGATATTAATCATAGCATTGGTCCGCATACCCCCCCCCCCCCCACCAAAAAAAAAAACTTATTGCTAGCTTAAGATAAAATAGTATGTGGTTATACGATGGAGAACAGTTAAACCCTGTATTGGATATGCGTGCATTGTTTTACAACGTATTACTTAACGATATTCACCCAGAGGTGAAGAATACAAGTTTCTCTTATGATAAATGACGTGTTCCGCAATATTTTCCTCCTCCAACCAATCCCTAAAACTCAAGTTGTTATATTCAACTACTTTTCTCCTAATTTTTGATAATCAAAGGATTACATAAATGGAAATTATTTCACAAGCCAGAACTCTTAACGGAAGGCCTTCCAAAAAAATTCAATAATTTGATAGTCATTATGAAATACCTTTACGAACTTTTGCATTATGGTGGGAGGTTTGTTGAAGAAGCTCTTTCAAAGTCAGGCCTTTCTTACTCACAGCTAAACCCGCTTTCTCTGATGCCACACTCTGCTCAGGAAGAACAATTGCTGCTCAAAATATA
>CATIWJ010410105.1:0-65411 GCA_949640765.1 Croton laevigatus
CGAAATTGGTAGACGCTACGGACTTAATTGGATTGAGCCTTGGTATGGAAACTTACTAAGTGATAACTTTCAAATTCAGTGAAACCCTGGAATTCAAAATGGGCAATCCTGAGCCAAATCCTGTTTTCCAAAAACAAATAAAGGTTCAATGCAAGATTTCCCTCAATTCTTATTGTACCAGTTGTATTATCTCTGACTTGTTAAGATGCTTTGTCTTTGGTTGTTGTAACAGTAATGCTACATTCCAGTTGCCTGGCTTCTTATCTTCTAATGTATTCGGAGACGAAGATGAAGAAGAGGGCCTTCCAAGCAGTTCATTGAAGGAAGACGGTGACATCTTATCACTAGCAGGAGCCACCCGCACCGGAGGAGAGTCAGAGACATGTATTGTTACTCCAAATGACAGGCGGCATTGCATTTTAGAGGATGTGGATGGTGAACTTGAAATGGAAGATGTGTCTGGAAACCAGAAGGATGAAAGGCCTCAATCAAGCTGTTCTTTTGAAGTGGATGAAGAGCAACTTTGTGCTGATGGTCTATTGGAGCCTGAAATTGATAATTCTCATGTACTCCCTCCACTACCAGAGGGTTCTCCTCCACTGCCTCCTGATTCACCTCCACCACCACCACCATTACCTCCCTCACCTCCTCCTCCGCCCCCACCTCCACCCCCAAAATCTCCATCACCGCCACCGCCCCCACCTCCCCTTCCATCACAGCCTCTGCCTCCTCTTGTACCACCTGCTGGAGCTCCTCAGTCACTGGTACTTCAACGGTCAGTACCAGCCCAACCTTCAATGGTCTCTCAACAAATGGTACCATCTGTGTCATCACTACAGTCCTCACCACAGTTGGCATACCCATCTGGTGTGCCTCATGAATATTGCAGCACGCCCAGTGTATGACCTTTTCTTTTTGTTATTTATGCGTCTCTTTATTTATTGCTGCCTGCAGCCCCTGTTCCTTTTTTTCTATTTTCTTCACCCCTCCCCTTTCCTTTAATTCATTATGTTGCATGTGTTTTGGAATGACCTATCTCTGGGTTTGCAGGGTAACCAACTTACTCAAATGTCTGGAAATGCCCATGGGAATCATATGGATGCTGTTGTAAAGAGTGAGTTGTTTCCACAGCAGTCACCTTGCTTCACACCTACAACAGTTTGCAATTCTCGAGAACCTTCAGGATACAATAATTCAAGGCAACTGGAATATGGACATAAGGACCCATATTTAAACCCTCAAGCTTCTCAACAGAACCCGCATTTCCAACCAGGTATTGCACCTTTTGTGCAAAGACCATTGCATCCAAATCTGCCCCAAACTGCTTCTGGTCATTTTTCTTTTCCAAAGCCTGCAATTCAGCAACATCCTCAGCATTCATATCCCCGTCCATACCCCCCCTTGCCATCTCATCCTGATGGACGAAGGCAATTTGTTGGAGATGAACCATGGAGAATGCCTTCAGTTGACTTCAACACAGATAACCATCATGGTGCATGGATGAGTGGAAGAACGCCTTCACATGCTGGCCCTTCTTTTGGGCAGGATGGTAAGCACTTATCTTCTTAACTGCAAATTGTCTTTTTTGCAGCCGGAATGTCTTATTCCTGAATCTTGCAATGAAATCTTTTTACTATTCATGTCTAATCTCTGTTGATTTAACTTACAAATTCCTGGATAAAAAATGTGATCTCTGAAATTTGAAAAATTACTAATGGCCCCTTTTAAAAAGTTATCTAATTCTTTGGGTTTTTTTAGTTATTTGAATCAATATTTCATGCATGAATTTCAGGCCTTGCCTGCTTTGTAATACTTTTTTCTTAACTGTCTTCATCACTTGTTGGCTATAAGTAGTACAATAATACGATCCAAAATTTGTTTGATAGGTTATTTTCAGCCACCCATTGAAAGGCCGCCTGCTAATAATATGAGTTTTCAGCTTCCCCTTGCAAATAGTTTACCTGCTGGAGCTCCAATACCTGGTGAGCTTGCTAATGAAAATCTGGCCCTCTGTTTCTATAATGCTACTGAATACTATTTATGTAGTTAAGGTCCCAATCTGATCCTTTTTCTAACCCTTCAGGTCATGGTGTTTCACATGTTTTGCCATGTAGACCAGACATGTCTGCCCTTAATTCCTGGAGACCAACTTAAAAATGAGTCTAAAGCTTCCTTATGTATGTTTTTCCTTCCTTGTCATCTTCTTGTTGTGATTATGACTAGAAGTGTTCGCTCCCAAGATGTGAACCTTGTACATATTTGGTGGCAACTTTTTGTAATTTAGCGATGATAAAATTTTATTTCAAAGAAAAAAAAATGTTTCTGTGATCCTGATATCATTTTTTTAGTATGGGAATAGTTTAATGGACATGATATGTGCGAATTTGCGAGTATTATTTGTATATACAATCACAAACTACAAAATTAGTTGGCTTTTTGCTGCACGAGTCCCATGTCTCCAATTTGTTTAATATCTGGAAAGAAGTGGTGCAGATGTGATAACAGTTGATTAAACTTTATTCAACTAAAAACTGAACCAGAAGATTCCTCTGTTCCTTCAATATCATGTGTCAAATGACTGGTTACTTTTCTGAATTTCTTTTCAATACCATTGAACTGATGTTCAAATGTTATGAATTTGATAACTTGTTGAGGATAGTTTGCCGTCATCCAAGAAAATGCATTGGGTGGCTTTACAAACTTAAATTTCAAGTCTTACTTTCCCCACTATACACTATGATGCACTCCATCCTGTGTGGTTTTGTATAGTTGAGACAAGTCTCCATCTCTTAGAGTATATTAAATATTGGTCTAATTTGTGATCGATCTTTGTATTGTTTTGCTCAGTGCTGTGATTGGGAAAACAAATATGACAACATTATAATTCACTATGGAAGGTGCGTTCCACTTTTGAGAAGATGCAGCCTCCATATGAAGGTTGCATTTAGACGGCGTGGAGGCTCTTGGCAGGACTGTGTATAATGTAATATTTCCTGACAAATATCCTGGGAACATTTTCTTCGGACTGTAGGCTCATGTTTCAGACTTGGTTAGTACATCTGTTTCTTAACTCCTGTAATTACACTTAAAGAGTTACTTGCTATACAAGAAAACAAGTTTATTTCAAGGGAGCTTTTGAGAGGTTAATTTTATGAGTTCTTTTGGGGTGTTATTATTGATTGTCTTCTCTGGCATTCGTCTTTCCCCTTTTCTCAGTGGGGCATGAGTACTGATTTTCTTTTAGTTATTGTTGAAGTTCCTTTACATGGAAGTTTCTAGCAAGTTTGGTTTGTTATGTGTTTGTGTATTTCCATTATTATAGAGCGTCAAAATTTAGTGGGATGATACGTTGTATGTTCTTTATTAAATTCAGCAACCCAATGCAATGCAGATGACTTTTGTTTGATCTTCTTTAGAAGTTGGCAAAAGGAACTCCATGGGGCGCTAAGGAGGCCTTATGAGGTCTTATATCTAGCTTATAGTTTGAGATATGGCTGGATTCTCATTTATGAGGCACCTATCCATTATACTTATGGAGTGTGCACCTCTTATTATTCTTTGTTTGTTTTGTGGAATTAAATAACATTGACACTTGTGTGGCGGAACTATATGGGGATAAGTGCTATTTAGTCAGTTACAATATCAAGGACCTAATCTTAATTATACAGTCTGGGTTGTGTTGATAATACTACTAAGTACTAGCTACTATGTTGCTCTTCAATATACTTTTTTATCTGTTCCTGTTAATTAACATAAGAGCTTTAATAAGACATTGCAGAAGTCAAATAAAGCAATTGCGATTTTACAAAGATACCCTTATATACTTGATACAATTAGAAACTGTCCACCACTACTATTAGGCTGACACTCAATTTCTCACTGATTTGCATGGATCAGCAAATTGGATAGACGAACCTTAATTGTTAACACTATCTGTCTCTTAATGTCCCCACTCACCACTCTTTCTTTGATAAAACCGTAAACAAAAATCTAAAATCATAAAAATTACGAATTGGCATGAGCTATCAAAATAAAAGAAAACGAATCAAAACAGCAACACACCAACTTGAACACCACCATGTTTAAAGAACAGATCATATGAGCACAAATTATGTTTATCCTTAGATGCATCCATTATTCACTAAGGATATACTATTATTAAGATTTCACACTGATTTTTACTTAGCACCTAATTAGCCGTAACTAGTTCAATTGAAATGAAAATTATTAAAATTTGAAAATTGAGGTCCTTAGTATTGGAATCTGTAAAATCTAGGGACTACACAGTAAAGACCTTAGACTAGTCATTGTTATCCATAAGTGTTGTTTATTTTTTATGCATCTGAGTTGCAGTGTTTCACCAGTACATTATAACTTATTCTTCAGTTAAAAGTTTTTTCATGTCACCCATGAATAAAACTACATTGTGTAATATACCTGCAAAATTGGATATTGAGTTATTGTCATTCTTAGATTAAATTTGTCATTGATTGCAAATGTTGTTTATATTGGCACAAATCTTGTTGCTTGTCTAGTGTTGGTACTTTGAGCTGTGTTATATTTATGCTTTGGAATCAATGTCAAGTGCTCAAATATGAACATAATTACTAACGGAGTGGGAGGGAGAATGCCCTTCTAGTAATGAGCTACTTGGTAACTTATTAGTGATTGAACTAGAATGATATATTTGGAAGTAAAAATGTAATGGTACTTTCATTTTATAAATGGACTAAATTAGATTTTTTTTTTTGATTTTTTGCAAAATGGACTAAATTTGATTTTTTTTTTGGCAAAATGGACACATGTATAGGCACGTATGAAGTAAAATTTTCTTTCTTTCTGTAAAGAATATGGTCCTAACTCACTTGAAAACCTGAGCTGATAGGTGAGGATTGCCTAGCCTTATAAACATTCCATCCTCCTCACTCTTATTCAATGTGGGATTCCAACACACCCCCTCTCACCCATTACGGGTGAACACATGGTATCAAAGCCTGCCTCCTCTACCAATGTCGGGACGTTTGCCCGAGGCTCGTGATGGTTGGTTGCACCCGTGGCCCGTGATGGGCAGTTGCACCAGTGTTGGGTGATGTGCTCACCCGTGATGGGTGAGAGGGGATGTGCTAGAATCCCACATTGGATAGGAGTGAGGAGGATGAAATGTTTATAAGGCTAGGCAATCCTCAGCTGTCAACTCGGGTTTTCAGGTGAGTTAGGCCCAGATTCTTTACACTTTTTTTCAAATGGAGTTAAAAAGGGGGTTTTTCTTTGAATTTGATTGGAATTGGAGATGCATGGTAATTCTTCACAACATTTAAATCCTTGCATATGTACTCTTTTCTGTTGGACAAGGGTTTTCCCAAGTAGGCATGATGCAGGAGTGTATTAGCTGTTCTAGAAGTTTTATAGTTTAGCCTTTTGTTAAATATGAACCATAATTGTGATAGGCCCCTGTTAATCTGCATCGTGAAGGAGAGCCCAAGAGCTGAAGTAGCCAGCCCAGATGAAGATATTCCAGAGTACTCTGCTGAGCTGTCACTCTAGAATATTCTGCTATTATACCTTTCTGTTATTGAGTCATAATAAGGATTGCAATTCTGTTAGAGGGATTGTAATACGTGTCATGTGCTGTGTCATGTACTGAGGTGAGAGTTAGTTACAGCCTCACTGTCATTAGTCTTCTATAAATAGTCTGTAGGTAGTAGAGAAGGCATCCTTGAATTATCTTTGTATTGGTATCTCTGTTGAGATAATTTGGAGGTTGCAGCCCCTATAAGTGCTGTTAGGATTGGTATTAAGCTTATTAATATCAATATCAATTATCCATTGCCTTCCATTTCATCTTTATTCCTCATTTCACTGTTTCTTTTAGTCGTGTTCTATCAAATTGTTTAAAGCAAAATAATGTCAGTTGAGGAATACAGAGGTGAGTTCAATAACCTCTCTATTTGAGTTGGTTTAGCTGAAAATAATGAGCAAATTGCAGCCCCTTACCTTACTGTTTTAAATCAGTCCATTAGAGATGAGATGGGGGTAGTCCGTTTGCACAATTTTGAGGATGCACGCCAATATGCATTAGCAGCTGGAAAATGAGTTTCACATTATGGTGCTTGAAAACCCGTATATAGAACCAATTGGCAAAATAATTTGGCAGCTGGACGTGGCCAACAAACAAGCCAATCAAGTTGGAAAGGGGCTGCTACTACTAATAAGGTGAAACTAATGTTGAGAAGAATGACTAAGGGAAGAGTATAGTCCCATATGGTGGCCAAAACAATTATGGTTCATCTTTAACAAAAGGCAAAGCTATAAAACTTCTAGAAGAGCTAATACGCTCCTGCATCAAGGCATCATACATTTTCTCTATAGAAATTACTCTTTTCTCGTTGCTTTTGTAGATAGGATTTTGCTTTTTTCATTGTAAATTACTTGTAAAACGCATGATCTTTTTTTTTTTTAATGTTAGCTACAGTTTATTTGATTCTTTTTGGAGTTTTACCTTGTTAATTTTAGAGTAATTTCCTAGCTTCTTGTTTCAAATTAGTTACAGTGTTATGTTCCATCTTATTTTGATGAACAAAAAGGTTCATTTGATTGCGAAAAAAACTTCTACCTGAGAAAGTGTGAATATTTGCATTCATATTCTTTCAACATGCAGAGATCCTTTGGCAAATATTATGGTAACCAGCTAGAAAATGAATCATGAATGCTTCAATGCTAATATGTTTTATATATGCTTTTCTTCCCCAGTCTTTTTGTTAAGGAATAGGATATTGGAAGAAACAGGTCCATTTACTCTTTTTCTGAATGATGTTAAAGATTATTATCCCGCCCTTGCAAAAAAAAAAAAGAACTGTTCAACCTTAATGTTGTTGGAGGTGTTTGCACGGATCTATTTCTTCCATTGGATTTCATGTTATTCTTTAGAATAACGTAGAATATTATTATCTTTCTTAATCACTTCGTCCAATGTCACATTGGGTGTCTTTGTTTTTCTTGCTGCTATGACATACAGTATTGGAACCACCTTAACCTCCCTTCCTCTTTCCTTGCGATAGGTGCTACTTCTACCTTATACAAAAGTGTAGGCATTCCAAATTCTATTTAATGTCTCTTGGCTGCAAATCCATTTTAAAGTAGTTCTTTGACATTAATTTTTTTTTGTCTGACCTTCTAATTTATCCTTACTAGCATAGCTGGGTTGATTGCAGTTTGATAGAACTTCCATCGCTCAGTGTCATGTTCAAGTTATCAAATTGAATAAAGCAGTTTAGTTGCTTGATCTTCCTCTTGATTTCCTATTACTCTGATCAATAGCAGGAATAGAACCCTAATTACTGGAAGCATTGAAAAACTAACATGGCTGGACTTTGAACCTTTTTTTGCATGTTAATCTACTGGTCTTTTACATTGCTGAAGGAATTCCTTCACCACCTGAGATTGTAACGTAACGAACTTTTTGCACCTGATGCGGTTGCTCCGGGGCATTTAGATGTGCCCTTCCCCAATAAAGAATCTAGTGACATCTGATCTGAAATTCTTAACTTACACAGTAGGTATCCTACTTATGATTGTTTCTTAAGATGAGAAAATACAGAGCTAGATCATCTGGAAATGCATCTGTCGCTGCCCTCAGCAGCTAACTTTATAGGTTCCAACATCCCCTCACATCTGTGGGTTTGGTATTCCTTTGATTTTGTAGCCTTTGTTTCTTTCTGAAATGTTTGTATCCTACATTGGAGAGTTATTTACTTGTTAAAATTGAGAAAGGCAAATGAAAGGAACTATGTAGATGGTAGCTGAACTCTTCCTTCATTATCTATGAAGAAAATGAAGATGTTATGTGGTTTAATAACTAACTGTATGATGATGCTGGCTGAATTGGAAAATTTGAAGTGAGTTGGAAATTGTTCAAGGAAAAATACATTGATAGGGCTTGAAGAAAAGAACCATTTTGTCATTTTTGACCCATCTAATCTACTGCTTGTCTTGTGTTTATCTATGTTATTGTTGTTGGAGCATGAGATGATGAAAGCTTTGTTGGTACAGGTTTGGGCAGCACAAGGATGGTAAAACTAAAACAAATGATTGAAGAATAAGATTTTCTCTGACATCACTACAGACAACTAGTTGAGGTAAATATTTGTCAAACCAGAGGATTCTCATAATTTTGTATTTATTAGCTCAAAGAAAGTAAACAAAATTACCCCTTCAAATAGCTATCACTGTGCATACCTCTCTATTCTCTTGCTTTGTGTATTATTCACACGTTGAGAATGTACAATTTTTTGGAAATATGCATATTAGATATTTCTAATTTTGCTTGAATTAATTATTGAAGTTAGAATCTGTATAAAGATAAAAATTTCATTTATTTAATCGAATCTATTTAATTACCCTTAAACTTTTCTATAACAACTAGAGGTGATTTGACTTCTTCTGTATATTCACTCCTGATAATGTAGCTAGGAAAGTAATAGTGTAGAATTGTCCCTTTCCGTTGGTAATTAGAATTTATAACTACAGTTACGCAATGTGCGGATTTAATATTTTTTTAATCACTATTACTTATAAATAATTTACTTTCTAATTTCTATTATTGTGTACACAAAATTACAACCTACGTTTATTAGTGCATTAAAATAGATTAATACATTATAAGCTATTTAACAATTCAAATATATTTTACGTATAATATAATAAGTTCGTGTATTTAACTTATTGAAATTATAATTCAACTATAAAATAAGTTTTGATTTTATAATATTTAACATGTAATTTTATTATTTGTTTTACATTAAATTTATATTTAAAATTTTAACATGTAATTTTATTATTTATTTTACATTAAATTTATTTATTAATAATTTAAAGTTAATTTATTAATATTATTAAAAAATAAAAATATAAAAATTTATATAATAGTACTGTACAAATTATGTAAAAAAAATTAATTACACAATTTTGTGACATTAATTAATTATTAATAAATTTTTTAAAGTTTATGCTATTAAAATGTATTTTTAATTTTTTAAAAATTCAGAAGTTTTGAAAATAGTTTTGTTGAGAATTTTTATAAACTTATCATTTTTTATAATTATTTCAAATATTATTTTAAAAATTTAAATGCAATAATTCAATATAAAATATTATATTAAAAGAAAAAATAATCACTTTTATAATTATTAAAAATAATAAGAGCATCTCCAATAGGCTCTTTATTTAAGTAAAACTCTCTATTTTGGAGAGTCAATCCAAAAAAAAGGTCTCCAATAGACTCTCTATATTTATATTTTATATTAAAGAGTTGATTTGACTCTCTACATGTAGAGAGCCAAACTAACTCTCTACTCTAAAATATTTTAATTCCTTATACTATATATTAATTTATATCTATTTCTTTATTAAAATTAATTTTCTCTTTCATCTTCTCAATGCAAACGTAAAGAGGAAAAAAATTAAACATTAAATGTTTATTGGATAAAGCAAGATAAAGATTGAAAATATAAAAAGTCTATTAGAGTTGTACAAATTTATTCACTCTTTATATTTAAAGATTCCTTAAAATGCTCTTTATTGTGCAAAAGATTCTCTTTATTATGCAAAAGATGCTCTTTATAATAAAGAGTACTATTGGGGATGCTCTAAATACTCTATGACTTTTACTTATGAAATTAAAGATGCAACCCTATATTTTTGTAAGCTTCAAATGCCTAGAAACCAGTAAATACTTTACTTTATTTAAGTAAACATATGATTTAAATAAATTAGTGCATTAATGTAGAGAATCAGAATGGGTGGCACTCAATTGAGAACGGTTTCAAGCAATGATTAATTATGATCATTTGGTCCGTAAATGAGTACTGAGCAAACGGACCCAATGTGGACTTTCTAATGGAGACTGTGGGGATAAATTTGCAGTTTCGCATTCATCCTTTGATTAAAAACTACATCATGTATATCTAATTTTCCTTTTCATTAAAAGAGATTAACATGAGAAACACAAAATGCCAAGAAAGTATGAAAAATTAATAGAAATGTTAGTATTTGTTTTCAAACATGACGTGTGTATGCATATAGTATGATAGCCAGATACATCTTTTCCTTCCTAATTGTTTGACCAAAAATCTTTTGGCTTTCTAACGTTTGCGAAAGATCTATTTGATTCTTGAACTTAAAAAAGTGCTACTACTTTCATCTTTTGCCACGCTAGACCTATGAAGTGTGATTACAAACGCCATTGAGAACGTGATAACTGCTATGTCATATATTGTTTTATTATTTTTAAAAAAGAAAACAATATTTATTTTCTTCATCTTCTTCCTTGCGTTTGATTTGAATAGTTGATGACGTGGCAGGGTTTGACTTTATTTTTGCCATGTCAATAGCTTGGGTCCCATATTCTAATTTAGTAAAGCCACGTCAGCACGTCTATGCTACATGTGTGTTTTTTCAATATGGCAAAGGAGCAATATAATGACACTTTTCTAAGTTCAAGGGTCAAATAGGTTTTCTACAAATGTTAGGTAGCCAAAAGGATTTTTGGCCAAATGTTAGGGAGCAAAAGATGTATTTGGCCATTATTATACATGCAAGTATTTGATTGAAATGATATTTATATGTATATACATGTACTTACGGAACAAACTTTCTGTAAACCAAATGTCATCATTTGAAGAGATGGAGCTAAAAAAAATTAAAGGGGTCACTTTGAAAATTATAATAATACATAATTTTTTATAATATACCAAAATTTTAATAATATTAACAATAGTTGACTAATTATTTTCATATTTATCATTTATAAGTTTATATTTCGCTTTTATTGTATAAATGATTAAAAATTATAAAAGACTACCTCTCACTTACAATTATTAAAATCAAAACTAAACTCATAAACTAATTCTTTACACCATAAATTGAATTTTCGGTTTGATTCAATTTTAAAGATAATTTGAGTTTAGGTTTTGGATTCAATTGTATTTGATTTAAGTTCTTGTGCCAAATTGTATGGGATTTGGGCTATTTCAATTCTTCATGACTTTTTTTGTATTTAGGCTTAATTAATGTTAAAGGCTTTTTGTGTTAAAGCCTTGGATTTAATTATTAGGCTAAATAGGATAAGCTACAGAAGAAATAAAGAAGCTTTGAGATACTAGAAGACAAACATAAAGTGGAAGGATAACTGTACGTGGGGAGTTACCTCTGGAGTCGAGTTTAATCATGGAAGCCTTAGAGGGAAATTTTCTACGTAACCGTTTTCATTTTTGTACAAATAGCACAGGAACATAATGTAAAACACCCAACCGACAAATTAATCAATCAAACAACCTTTTTATCAAATTAAATTAGATTCAATATCTTTAAACTATATCTAGACTGCGTCTTTAAACTCAGACCTCTACTTTTTAAACTTATTTAACTCCAATTTATACTTGCTGAATGAAAGCACCCGAAAATGCGTTTGGATTAAATATTGCAATCACTTATTTTTATTGATGTCCAAGTTTAGAATAAGCTTTTTAAGTTTTTCTTCTTTCCGGTCGATCTAATCCTAAAACCAATGTATTGAATTGTGTTTAAGATATAATTCAATTAAATCCAAAATCTGTACCTTCTTTAAAATTTTATGGAGGAAGCGTTTACCTTAAAACCAAAAGAAGTCAGAAGTGTGCGCATTCCCAACAGTTTATGTACTTTATACACTGACAAACTCACTAGCCGCATACACTCCAAACGGTTATCTAACCAAAAATTCAAACCGCCTTTAATTTAAAAAAGAAAAAAGAGGTGTGAACACTAATTTATGCATGCATTATTGAAGGGTTTTATTCTTTATAAGTTCATTTCTATAACAACTTTTAAATGAGATAAAACTTATCAATTTTATAAATTTCAACTAATTTTTAAATTAAACCAATCAACTTAAATTTTTAACATAATTTAAATAGCTTTTATAAAAAAAATTTAAATCCTTTAATTTTTAATATTTTATAAATAATTATTAAAGTTAACTAATAATTAAATACTATTCAAAAATCTAATTTTATGGAATAAACCTTAAATTATTTTCAGATATATTGTACTTATACAATTTTATTTTAGATAAAAACCAAATAAAAAATTTTTGAACAAATTTACACTACTTAATAGGATTTTAATTTTTTATTTTGCAATAATTTTTTTAATGAAAGGTTTTTAGAAGTTTAGGGGTGTCCTTTGCCCACTGCCAAATTGTCAACATGCTAGCTTCATCTTTGATCGTTCGTTTATGACTTTTTATGGTATTTTTGAAAATAGAAAGATTTTACCATTGTCGCTCAACAGTTTTCTTTTAATATTTGGTGACATTTTTATAATATTTTAATATTTTTAATTGGTCCATGGGATTGTAAAATAAATTAAAATGCGAGCTCAATGTAGTTGCACTCTTTAGGAAATTCAAATATGTATATACTATAAGTGAACATGTATATACTTTATGTAATGGAGAAACTTGCCGGAATCCGCTAGTTCATGGTGGTGGCATTTTGGTTAAGTAATCAGAGTATTTTTTTTTTCAAATCAATTTTCAAAAATATGTCTGTACAAATTATATTAGCGAATATAAATAATTATGATTTTTCAGTTCATAATAAAATTAATGAAGTGTAATTTTACTATTATATTAATTATCAAACATAACATTTAATTAATATTTAAAATTTATTCACATTTGATTAAAATAAAATTATACAATTATGTTATTTGCTTAATTGGTTCTGCTGTTAGTTGTCGCTCTTATGGAGTTGATAGTGAGTGAAACGAACGTGGCCCTCATAGGATTGGGCTAAAATGAACAAACTGGAAGCCTAGATTAGTAAGGCCCATTGGGATTTCCTTTATCTTTTTGGCTGGATTTCCTTATATTTACACGATTCGGAGTTCTTATTTCTAGAAGATATATAAGTCAAATGTGTGGGTCTCTGAATCTGAGGACACGTCAAAGTGTGAAGAAAAAGTTTTAAAATTAATTGAAGGGATATTTACGAAAACATCCCTATATTTTTGCTGTAACTATATTTTTTTGCCTGTTTATTTTTTTTGGACATAAATCTCCCTGTATTTCAAATATTTTAGACAATTATACCCTTTTATTTATATTTTCAGTTAAAATAACAGTAGAATGATTAAAATATAATTTTACGAGTTCTTTTGAGAAAAAAACTCAAAAATTAAGAGACCAAAATGTAAAATTGTATCTTCTTCAACCTTAGGATAGTCGACGAAAACCAAAGGGAGGAAGAGAGAGAAGATGACTGTCGTTGCTGCAAGCACCGCCACCGGCGATCAGCCCAGCCTACGCGCCCTACCAGCCGGAAGCCCTGTCCACAACGAGTCCGGAGATGTTGGCATGATGGCGAGACTCCAAGGGAGCTCAACATACTCGCGACGGGAAGAACGGTGGCACTATTCATGCTACTGTTCACCGTCGGCTTTCGATACATTTTTCAGCGTCTCTGGTGGTCAGACATCATAAATAGCGGTATCGGTCGACTCCCCTCGTCGCCAGCTTTCAGATGGTGGTAAGGTTGCCGCTAATCAATAGCCAGAACAGGGGATACTGATGGATCGGGTTTCGGACCCGTTCAGATTGCAGAAAAATTTCGACGATTTTCCAACGTCTTCCAGCCATTTTCCGTCCAATTTAAGGGTAGATTCTGAATCCTCTTATTGTAAGCTTCGTTTTGATGTAAAGTTTGAATAATTTGGTCACCGGTTTTGAAAGTTGAGTTTTCCGGCTACCGTCCGATCATATTTTATGATTTTTCGGCCAAACGAGCAGGATTCAGTTAAGTATGATTGTATATTTGGAACCCTTGCGTCGAGATAATTCTGACGATGTGTGTTGTGTTGATTTTTGGCCTTATTTACGGAGTTCCGGCAAGCTCCGTTCGGTGGCCGGAAATGGTGAAAGATCCAATTTTACATTTTGGTCCCTTAATTCTTGAGTTTTTCTAAAAAACTCATAAAATTACATTTTAATTATTCTATTGTTGTTTTAACTGAAAAAATAAATAAAAAGGTATAATTGTCTAAAATAATTAAAATGCAGAGAGATTTTATGTTCAAAAAAAATAAGGAAGAAAATATAGTTAAGGCAACCATATAGAGATGTTTTTGTAAATATTCCTTAATTGAATTTTGTTTTTTAAAACTGTTGAAAAAGTCAATTGTGAATGCGGAGGGACGAGCTACATAATGACATTTGCATAAGATTTTATAAAGTGATAATATATAGCTCTATATATTGATGGCTTTTGTCATAATTATGCCATATTATTCTACAGAAAGCATTCGCGGAGACAAAATACTAAAACACCTAAATAATATTACTCAAACTCAATCGGTTAATTTTGCCAAACATATATCAGTTTTAAATAGAGCAATGCTAATTAATAAAATAAATTAAAATACTTTATAATGGCTAATTTATTTGTCAAACTAAGAAACGAGTAACAAGTTACTAATTTATAGCATTTGGCCTTGACATGCGTTAAAACTATTGCAGATAAATTCAAGACTAATTTGGTCAATTGATCAATATAATAATTAACGGTTTAATATGTGATTACATTATATATATAGGGTTTTTGTTGAAATGAGCCAGCTTAGCTTTGACCAGAGTCATCCAATATATAAACTTAAAGAAATAAATTTCAATTCAAAGCCAGCAGCTGCTAGAATTTCAGAGACAACTATTGAATCTAAGTTCAATATATGGCATTTGGATTTTGCTGTGCAATGCTAAAATTATTATTATTATTATTAACGTTTAATTAGACACCAAATAAGAACAATGAACTGTCTTCCCTAAGTAGGAAAAAAAACTGGCACCATCAAATATCACAACATTTTACAGCACTTACGTTGTTGTCACTTGTCCTTCTATTTGTCCAACATTTTTTTGTCTGTTTCATCTCCATAGTTGTAATTACAATTTACAATAATACTACTAATTAACAAACAAAATCAGATTGTAATAAGCATCAATTAGACAGAAAAAGATAAGGGTCAAAGCTTAATTTGTAGATAAACTGTTTCTTGGCCGTCTAATTCATTTTGTTCCAAGGAAAAATGTTAACCAGCTAAGTTAATCTATAGCACACACTATAAGACATATGGTATGTTACAGAATTTTCATTTTTAATAATATATGGAAAGCTAAGTTTTATCGGTTATTCATTTTGAATCAATTAAAAACACCATATCATCGTTACTTATAAGAGTACAAATTAACCAAGTTACTCGGTTAATACAATATACTAAAAAAAATAAAAAAACGGTTGGTACAAACCTTTTAACACCTATAAGCCGAAGCTCAATCCCAATTCATTTTCTGAAATCTCTACTTGCACTTTCCGAAACACCAATCTATGGTTAACAAAACTCTTATGTTGTTTTTCTTTTTTTACTATAAAACTCTTATGTAGCTCACCAAGGTATGCATGTATATTTTTCTCTTGTTTTCCAACAAGAAACTAAATTGACAATGTAAATAATTGAAGCAAAATTAAATACTTTCTTGAAAGAATTAGTCATGCACCCAAGTTAGTCCAACAATATAAAATCATCATTAATAAGTAAACACAAAAATTAATTCTCTCATTTTTAGTGTGGTACAGTAATTATTAACTACAACCATTTTTAGTACCTTACAATTGCAGTGCATCATGCCTAAAGGAAACCAAATTTTCCCAATTATAAACAATTATTGTTTTCAATACCTTCAATTTCCTACTTACCCATTAATTAGCATCACTATCCTCCCTTTTTCATTGCATAAGATTTGTATCTTATGCTCACATTACACAACACCAAAAATGGACGTATATGATGTAATTTCTATAATTGTAAATTTTATTTTGTAATCAAAATTGAAATACAGACCATATATATATAGAAGAGAGCTATTTTCTTAGTCCATATGCTATTAGAAGCAAAGTATAATTAATTAATGCTATAATAACCAATGTATAGATTTCTAAATACAGTAAGATACTATATAATAAAACAATAAACGCGTTAACGGGAGATTATATTTATATATTAGACCTATAGTTAGATGCATGAAAGCTACATGAGCAAATGGTTGATTAGCAAAATAGAAGATTAACATAAAATTAAGGTTGTAAATTAATAAATAATTATGTTGATTAATTAGTCACAGAGCCGACCAAAACAGAAGAGTCCTATAGCAAAAGCCAAAATAAGTCTCTACACAAACAAGTACAAATTACCATTGAAAATGCCTATGTCTTGTAATTGTCTGTTTTTTGCTAACACCCAACATTTCTTCTCTAAATAGTCTTTCTCTGTCTGTCTTCTTTCTTTTTCAGAAATTTGCCTGAAAAATCCGTGCAAAATTGATATGGGAGGATCAACAAAACAAGGAAACTCATCCGAAAATTCGACAGAAGAAAATTGTAATGATCAACAAGAAGATCAACAAGTCAAAGAAATTACTACAAGTAGCTCTAAACGTTCTTACGAATGCACTTTTTGCAAAAGAGGATTCACTAACGCACAAGCGTTAGGTGGGCATATGAATATACATAGAAAAGATCGAGCCAAGACGAAGCAAGTGGCTGGTTCGAATTCTATTTCAAGCAAAACAAATGAAGAACACATAAACCCTAATTTCAGCGGATTGAATCCAAGAGAACCCTATTTCAACTATTTTCCTGTTTTAGAGGAGCAAAGAAATTATCGTCCTTTGTATTTTCAGCCTTCTAGAGGTTCGTCTTCTAGCCCTGGTTATTATAATACTACAGATCATTTTCTTTCTTCAAGATATCAGCCTTCTGGTATGAATAATGAACAGCTTTGGGGTAAAAATTTGAGCTTGCAAATTGGGTCTAATAATTTAGAAGAGAATATTGAAATTAGCCAAGATGTTTCGAAAGAAGATGAAGTAGATTTGGAGCTTCGATTGGGTCATGATCATCGGTATAATAGCTAGCTAGGTCAAGAACTTGGTTTCTTTATAGGGTTTTGGTGAAGGGGCTTAAAGAACATGTTATTCTCTATATTTTCTTGAGGTATTCAATTAAGCATATATATATATATATATACACACAATTCATTTATGGAGTGTTTTAATTAATTAATTAGAAACTGAATTGATTGATTATAGACCTTAATTTTCATTTTCGCTATTATTCAGTATGGTATTGTCTTCAATTCAATCTAAATTAACCCTTCATTTTTTATTGTTTTTATTTATAAATGTTTTTCGTTCTTTATGAAACATGATCAAATTTATGATTTTTGGATTCCCCTTATATATTGGTTTTGTTGTTTATTTTGTTTAAATGTGTGTGTGTTTCTATATATATATATATAGACATTGATTATATTACCTTTTTTAAATCTCAAGAATGCATTAAACCTGTATAAATTTGATTTTCAATTTATTTCCATAGATTTTAACATATATTGAAACGAGGTTGAGAACATTAGAACAATGAAAATATATTTATTACTATCTTTAGATTTTCTTTCCAGTGACAAGAGTTGCAAATACTGCAGATTCTATGAAGCATCATCAGGAATATTCATATTTTTGTTTTCTAATATCCATCAATTTCTGGAAAATGTTTACATTTATTCTTGAGCGCCTATATAAAGCAATGCAGACCCTTCACACTCCTTAGGGATAGTCCTCCTTTATGTGAGACCTAGATGGTTAATGCTTGAATCAGTTAGTAAAGTATAATTAAGCAAGCATACATATAGGCCTCTAAACCAAAATGATATAAGAGTAATTTGCTCTGGAGCAAATAGTCAGTTGATATCATTTAATGAGCTGCTGTTTTTTTACCATAAATAAAATACAAATGTCATTACCTTACCCTCTCTCATCTAATTTTTCTATTTGCTCAGAAGTAAATTGCTTCATATGTCCGTAGCACTCGCTGCAAAATCCTTAAAATTATAAAGTTTGGTGAGAATTAACTATGTAGTGACTTTGAATCTCTGGTTGTCATTTAATGTAGGAGGGAGCCAACCATTTATATGTCCCAAGCACACATATTTTCACCCTAATGTTAGAGAGAGACAGATTCAAGTTTAAGCCTCACATTCACCTCCAATGGATAAAACTTGGAAAGGAAATTACCACTTTATTAGTTTCAACAAGGAATTAAACTTTAATATTGATTTATTTAGTTGGAAATTAATTTGTTTCTAATTTCTTAGTTACAAGAACAAAATTATGCTCTTGTAAGAGAAAAAACCTGAATTTACATGTCTTTATCTAATCTCTTTATTCATAATTTGTTTATCCATATGAAGCCAAAAGGTGATAAATAATAGTAAGTAAATAGATGATGAGCATATAATGCATAGACAACTAATTGTGTTTCTTAAAAATACAAACAGATCCTTTAATGTATTTCACAAATTCACATTTACAATGTCATTTAAGGGTGACCAAGATAAATATTACAGTTGTAACTAGACCTATTGAAAAAATAAAAAAGGTGAAAAACACATTCAGAACTAGTTAATGGCGCTTTCCGAGCACTAGACACATGAAAATTAGACCATACTTCAAGATTGAAATATATTAGTGTCATACTTAAAATATTTGTGTTAATATCTAAATCATCTTTCAGAGTTAAAAAAATATTTCAAAATCTCAAATGGATTAGAGACACTTGTGGTTTATAAAAAAAAAATTGAAAATCCGAAGAGTAGAAAACTTTTTTTTTTTCCTACCAAGCCCTAAAAAATTAAATCTAAAACTTCAAAAATTAATTTGTAGAAATGTTCTCATATATTTAACTACTCAAAAAGCTAATGATATTGTAGATTTTATTATGGAAATATGGAATAACCAATTAATATCACAAGATAAGGAATGCTTTTTTTTAATTATAAAAAAAAGGAATGCTTTTAATTAATTGATTTTTAAAATAGTACATATTATTAATTTGATCAAAATTTAGAGATATTTTACTAAATTTGTATATTATTTTAATTTTTCAAAAAATTTAAAATAATATTACAAAATTATTACAAATTTAGTTTTTATTTTCGTTTGATTTACAATATATCAATATATAAAATATAACGTTTTATTATGTATGTAAAATTTTAAATATTGTTGTTTATTTATTAAATAATTATAATGTTGATGTATTATTTATTGAAATATTAGTCTTATAATTTTTTGTAAGAAATATTAACTTTATTCTATAATACAAGAAAAATAAAATATTACAATAAAAGAATCATTGCTAAAATGTTAATCAAAGAATAACATGTTCATCATATTCTAAATTTCACAGTGACTATAAATATATAGGTCTCGGATTTGATTCTACTAATCTCAGTATAGCACTAATTTGAATATTAAAAAAATAATAATAATAACAAAAGTGCCGGTTGGTTACTAAATTAGCAACCAGCTTTTTCGATTGTTAATTTGATTTTCAAATTGTCGCATTATCATATTGCGAATCGTTGCTATTAATTTACTTACACTTTAAAAATTTTTCATGTATTCATAATAATTCTATTATAAGATAAGAGGGGGGGTGTTTTTGATACAAAATAGTTTTTATAAATTCCAAAATTTATTGATTTCAGTTAATTAGCAATTTTTTAAAATACCGATTCACCAAATACTTTATAAAGTTGAAATAATTAAATTTTTTTTATTAATTGAATGCAAATCTTATATAATAAAATTAAAGTTCTTATAAAAATTTTATTTTTAAATTTTTTTTGAATGAAAATTTTAATTTTAAATATTACCTTCTTTCCTAAAAATTAGGAATTTAAGGCAAATTGGGTGGTTCAAATTAATAGAGATTTTTGGGTAAATTGCAACGAAAATACCTGAATTTTATGGGGTCTTTCTTGATGATATCTAAACTTTAAATTCTTTCTTAAAAATAGCTGAACTTCGAATGAATTTGCAAAGAAACATATTTTACCCGTTCCCAAGTAGCCAGCCAGTTGCTTTGCACACGTGGCGCTGACATGGCATTAATAACTCATTCATGTCAGCTTTTTCCTCTCTCCTCTCTCTTCTGTGGACCTGACTTTGGACCTCGATGTATCTGCACATCTAGTTATAGTTTAGCTATGCCTTATCATTCCAGCAACTTCCTTCTAATATCCACGTTGAACTCTCCTCATATTAAATGATTTTACAATGTGAAACAATTTAATAAAAATTAGAAAATTTTCTAATTCTAATTTCTAATAATCAGGAACTTAATAAACAATAAAATTGAAATTTCTATCCTTAATAGTGAAAAAATCAATGTGAAACAATAAATTAAATTAAAGAAGGAGCTCTTTCAAAAAAGAAATTAAAGAAGAAGGAAAGAGAAGAAGCTGCCTGAAGAGGAGAGAAATGGGCCGTGAAGAACTGATCGGCGGTAATATAATTCTGACCTAACTTAGCACAAACATCACTCTCAGCCAAACAATTCCTAATTTTTCCCCAATTCTTTGAATCCACGACATGATTTCTCAGCCAATACTAGGGGTGTGCAGGTTCGGTTAACCGAATCAAAAATCAATTTTCGATTCAAAACCGAATATAATTTTAAGAACTGAAAAATGAATCGAACCTACGGTTAACCGATTATTCGGTTTGGTTTCGGTTTTAACTGAATTTTACACATAAAAAAATCGATTTATGCTATTTGACAAACCGAAAACCGAATCGAAAATTCGGTTCACATATTTTACGAACCGAACTGAAAATTTGGTTAACCGATTATTCGGTTTGATTTCAATTTGCGGTTCGGTTTTACCCACCCCTAGCCAAGACGAAAAACCTTCAAGCCTATACTATTTATAATCTCTTCCAGGAACATCATAACTGGCATCAGTGACTACAAATGTGAAAACCAGTAGAATTAAGAGAAGACCAATGAGAATGGCCATGCAATAGAGGTAAAAAGCAAGGAGTGTCTCCTTGTACCAGTCGGCGCCGACGAAGCCAGCGAGTGAGACTAGAAGGATGAGGAATCCGAGAAGGACCACCGGCCACCAGTAGTAGTGGACACATCCGTTGTCCACCTTGGAGGCGAGCCAAATATCAGAGGCTATTCTAGGAATTGAGCAAAGAAAAGCTATAAAATTAAGAATTGCTGTTATGTTATTGGATAGACCCATGGCGACGGAGGAGGAAAAGAGTGAGTGAGAGGGAGAGTGGAGAGAGGAAACGTAATTTCTTTGCTAGTAGTGGGCAGGTTGGGCAGACAAGGGGAAGAGAGAGGAGGGAGGAAAAAGCTGATATGAAGGAGTTATTAATGTCATGTCAACACCACGTGTGTAAGGCAACCGGCTGGCTACTTGGGAACGGGCAAAATTTGTTTCTTTGCAAATTCATTCGAAGTTCAGCTATTTTTAAGAAAGAATTTGAAGTTTAGGTACAATCAAGAGAGACCCCCTAAAGTTCAGGTATTTTCGTTGCAATTTACCCGGATTTTTGATATTTTGAGTATAAGTAAGACAAAATTTACAGTGGATAATTTGTCTTTAGTGCATATGAAATCCACTTTTTTATTGAGTGGATGCGAGTTGTTTCTTGTTAGAATAGCATGAAAAGAAAAATATGAAAAAAAATGGGAATGAATTATAAAAGTCTCTATTTTTTTTTAGGAACAGAGGGAGTATAAATAATAGAATGGAAGCAATAAAAATTTGAAAACCTCTCATTTCTGGGGTAGTACTATCAATAAAAATTTCCTAATCCACACCAGATATATGAAGTTGATGATAAGGAAACGCTCCATATACTCATATATGATGTCGTTTGTTAGGAGCTTAAATTTTAAATGACTTGTCGGTTTGCTATTGTATCGCATTGTAATATTATAAGAGAAATGGGCTTAGATGATATTTGAGCTAGAATTTCAACCCCGTCCAACTTAACGAAGCGCACTTAGTGTTGATTATCAATTAGAAACATAATTAAGGTATATACAGATTCATTCGTTAAAAAGGTGCAAAAAATCATGTTTGTCCATCATATGTTTAAAAAAAAGAAAATAAGGCCTATTTTTACTTTGACAACTTTATGAGGATATTTATAAAAAAAAGGACCAAAATGTAAAACGCATAAGAACATAAATCGACAAGAAACTCAAGCCACTGCTGCCGTCTTTGTCTCCGCCACCTTGCAGCCAACTGACGAACAGAGGATACTGGTTGACAACCCAGACACCAGCAAGTCTTCTATTACCCTTATCATCGACATTGGCTAACAGGAAGCAAGTCAAAAACACACCAGAACCAAACTAGAAACCTCATTTGCTCGCCGGAAAAAATGGAGGATCTAGGTTTTCTTTGCAGCATCATGTAGCTTTCGTCGAGTTTCCATCGAGAATTGTAGAGCTTCAGTGGTGTTTCAGTTGATCTTCACTAATTTTTCAAAGGTGCTTCCATAGAGGTTCTATTTTTCACGAGTTAAAAACTAGTCGATGATGAAGGCTTTGCACAACCAAACACAAGCGCCGACGACTGAAATATAATGGCTTCCATTGTGCTCCGTCGTACTTCTCCTTGAATGGCGGCATCACCTTGAACCTAAACGAACCAGTTGTAGAGTTGATCGAAAAGTCGAAGAAGAAGAACAAATGCAATTTTCCGACAGAAACCAATCAAAAGACATTAAGCAGAAGAAGATATAGGATTTTTCAATGAGTTTCAGGCCGAAAAACATGGAGGTGGTCGTCGAATTGCACATCAAAAATCGCCTTCGCCGGGAACATCGAAACCATCGTCGATAAATTCAGGGATATTGGAAAACTGTTTGTATAATCAACATATACCATCTGGAAACTTGTAGCACAAATAGTGGCGGAGGCAATTTGTGGGAAATAAAGGATCCACCATCAGTCAATGGATATCATTGTTGATATAAGACATTTGCTACCCTAGAGCAATAATGCTTCATGTGTTTTTGTTCCCAAGCAATGTAATAATCTGGCACATAAGCTTACTAGATCAACACTAGATATTAACTTTATTAGTAATATTTATGCACATAAAACTTTACTACAACGTACTAATTGATTCATTAAGTAATACATGATCTATGTTAAAAAACTCGTAGCACAAAATACTCTTTTTACTAATATTTTCAATTTGCGTCCCTAAAAACTGTAAATAGCTGTTTTTTCTATTATTTTGCTCAATTTGAATTTTTTTTAATTGTTTTTTAATGGATGAATTTGTATATACCTCAAAATATTTTTTTAAAAGGATAAAAAAGTAAATAATATTTTTTAGTATTTTATAAGAATTAAATAATATAAAATTTTTTAATTAAAAAATAAATAAAATTTTATAATATATATATATATATTAGTAGTAAATAACACTTTTGGTATACCAAAAGTGTTATTTACTTTTCTTTTTTTTTTTTGGAATAGTAAATTTTGTTGTCGTAGATTGTAGATTCTAATTAAATAAAAGAGATTAAATCAATAAAAAATTATAGTATCAAAATTTGATTATTTTGGTGACTGTGTGGTCACTAAATATATTTCATTATATAAACTTAACTATGTACTAGAAGAAGGTACCCTAAATCTAAATGGTAGGTGAGGGATTAGTGATATGGAAAATAAACGATAAAAATGATGAAGATGCATGGGAATTTTCCATAACTTGTTTTTACATGTGATTCTCAAAATCTGCAAGTCGCTTTTGGGCACCATATTGCGTTGCTTGATGAGATTATGTAGACGCTATATTTGGAAAAGTGACCAATTAATATACATGTGAACTAGTGGTGCCCAAATTACTATAAACAACCATGTTAATTAAATTAAACTAGAATATGATATTTTATGAAACCAAACTTAGATGATAGCATACAGTCACCTCATTTTCCCTTTTCCATTTCCACAGCAAAAAATAACCTCATTTTATGGTATAAGTTTCAAGAAGGAAAATTGGCCATTCCTATATCTAATTATGCTCTCAATATTTAATGAATTTGTCCGGCACTCTCTGATACAAGAAGTATGTAAAAAGGGTCGATAGTTTTCTTTTCTAATTTTTAAATTTTATGATCAGTTATTTTTAATTGGACTACACCCAGTTAGCACAATATTTAATAAATAGTCAAAAGGGTTACATGCATATATATCAAAACTTCATAGTCGGAGAAAAAGAAAAGGGATGTTAATGGACTAGAGTATGGACTTACCATTAACGAAAACAACTTAGGTTACAACCAATTAATTTTATTCAAGTAATTGTCACATATTACATGTGGTTTAATTGATTTTCATATTTTTATTAAGAAATAAAAATTTTGAGTTTTTCTCAATTATTGAGTATTACATTTCCTTGCTATTTACAACTTGTAATTTTATTTCAGCCTAATTTTAGACTCCCAACATTTGTTTAAGAACAAATTCAAGTAATGAAGATTAAAAATAGAGCTCTTGAAGCAAATAGCATATTTGGGAGTTTCATTAGTAGTAAATAGCATAAAGTTTTAAAAATTGAATTGATAGCACAATTAAAATTTTAAACACAAAAATACCCTTAATACTAAAGACACACGCTTAATAAAATAAAACAATCGTTCACAATACAGAAACACAAAACACAAAACACAAAAATAAAACTGGAAGACAGCCTCTCTCGAAAACAAATGGAGGTAAAGAAGTACCGCTACCCATTGACGACGAGATCATCTCAGGCCACCGCCTAGCTGCCATTGTTTCTTCTTCTCATCATCATCATCCTCCTCCTCCTCAGGCCACTGTTGTCATCGCGACTTCTTCTTCCTTTTTTGATGTTTTGATTGTGTTTACTGGTATATAATGTATATATATACATTATATACACACAAGTATATGAGCTCGAATTGTGAGAAAATTTAATGGCGACTAGGGTTTTGGAAAAGAAGAAGATGAGATGTATTGGTATATATAAACCGTATATACTGTTATATGAGTCATATGTACAATATGTATGAATCATATACCAGTATATATGACTATCGGTGTGTGTGTGTGTGTATATATATATATATGGCTAATCTTTATCCCTAACCAAATGCTAGCCGCCACAAACAATAACCAAACACAAAATCCGAACAAACAACAATACAATACAAACAAAAATCACCACAAATATCTCTTTTATACACAAAACCTAAAAGGAAATCAAAAGAAAATGAAAAAAAAAAGGGAAGAAAGAAGAAGAAGGAGAAGAAGAACTTCAGCCTTTTGCTTTTAGCGGCTTTAGGGTGGTGAAGTCGTTTCCGATTGAATGAAGCGTAAGAAGAGAGAAGAAGAAGAATAAATATAAGAGAGAGGAAATTATCTTAATATGCTTTTTTTCACTTTTTAAACATCCATAATCACCGTGGTGGTTATTATTATTATTATTATTAGGGGTATAAATGTGAGTCCCTATAATAAAAATGCTATTCACCATATATTTTCTAAACTAAATGACATTTAATTTTTTTCAAACTTTAAAAATGTGCTAATTCTTTGTATTTCCCTTAAAAATAAAGGCCTTGGTCGGTTGTTTGCAAAAGAAATAAGAGATAAGAAGCACATGCCGAAATGTTAGGACTTAGGACCCAACCAAGATAGCTAGAGTAGATATTGGGCTCCATAAAGTCATGGATCAAGATGGGGGTTTGGGTCCAACCAAAGAATTAAATTATTAAAGTGAAATTATTGTAGTAAGTAACAAAATTTATAATTTAGTTTAGTTTAAGTAAATAAAATGTATGTTTGATATTTAGTAAAATAACATGATATATTTCATAATTTTGAAAAAATAATTTTTTTTACGATGAATAAAATATAAGAATATATGAAAAATTATTATAATAATCTTTCATATATTTTATATTTCATTTATAATAAAAAATGTTAGTATTTTCTTTATTATAAAATATATTGTAAATATATGTACTATTTAAATAAAAAAGAATTTGTTATTAAAAGGTCACTTTCGCTTTATTCTTAGTTAGCTTTCAAGAATCTAATTTTGTCCCATTTTTTTTCAAAGGGATATTTTACTTAAACTCCCTAAATTTTACCTATATCTATAATTTACTCTCTGTCTTCTTTTTTTCCCGACAATAAACTCTCAACTTTATATTTTTGTTGACAATTTTCTCTCTCTGTCTATTTTTTTCTGTTAAAATAATAGTTAAAGGACTAAAATGTAATTTTATGAGTTCTTTTGAAAAAACTAAAACAATGAGGGACTATTTTGAAAGTATGGTCTTCTCCAACCCATAGGAACCCTACCGCCGCTACACAGCCTCTAGCCGCCGCCGCTGATTACAAACAGACCAGTTTTCGATTTTCCGGCGCTCAATTATATTTTCCGGTGAGCTTGAAGACCATTTCCCGGTGACCTTATCAAAATCCACAAAATAGAGTGCTTCCACTAATCTATCTCTTCTGTTCCTTACCAACATAAATCAAATTGCAATTTAGAGATGAAAATAGGCTTGACACAGTAAATCCATTGCTCCATGGCAAAGCAAATGCAAAACAAAGAATAGAAGGGAAGGCCGGAAATAAAAAATGAAGAGCAACAAAAATAACAAACGGACAACACAAGCACAAAATCAAAATCAAAACAGAGATCAAAATCGCAAACAAAAATCCAAATAGAAATCAAATTGCAAACATAAAACAAAAGCATAAATCAAAGACAAACGGAAATCGAATCGCTAGAAAACGTCGGCCGGAGTTGCCCGGCGGCTCAGATGGTGAAGATAGGAGCAACTGGATGGCACCGGCGAAGGGAGAAACACCTGTAAGGAGGCTGGTCGGCGTGGAGTTCGATCTATCTGGGTTCACGCCAACAAAGGCAGCCGCGTGGGTTAGTGGTGTTCGGTGGCTGTGGAGGTTGTTGCTGGTTCGGCGACGGCGTGGCAAGCTCCGGCAGTGGCTGCGCAGGGGTGGTTTGTGTGTGATGCTTTCGGTGGCTGTGTGTTGGTGAGTCACGCACGGGTTTACAAATTTGTTGTTGCAAATTTTAAACCTTTTTTTTTTTTTAGGTTGAAGAAGATGGTAAAATGCAAATCAGTCCCTCAATTTTTAAGTTTTTTTAAAAGGAATATATAAAATTACATTTTGGTGTTTCTACCATTATTTTAACAAAAAAATAGACAAAAAGGTATTTTTGTCGACGAAATAAAAAAATAGGGACATTTTTATTAAAAAAAATGTAGATATAGATAAAATATAGGGAAATTTTTGTAAATTTCCCTTTTTCAAATTTGGATGTACGAATTCCCATAATTAGTACCTGCTGCAGAGAGATAATTTATGATAATTGATTTGAGTTAAGAGGAAAAAATTTGTACATCAAACCAAATTTGTGTAGTGACTGTTGTCTGCTTGTTTGAGTTATAATAATTTTTGTTTTAATTTGCTAATAATACGTAAGTTCAATTTTAGCAACAATATATATTTCCTCTTTGCCGTTTAAAAAAAAAAATTAATTTGATTGAAATAGTAAAAAGTGTCGAATTGAATCAATTCGCTAAATTTAAGGTTTAATTTTTTTATTTTTTTTTGGGAGAATCATTTTGTGTCGTTGAAATCAAGTATTCAAGTTGATTTAGCTAAACTGAACCTTAATCTAGAACATTTTAGTCTGAGATTAGCCAGCCTCTTCACTTAGAATAAAACCTGAATGGTAGTAAGCATCGGGTGGACAAGAAGAAAGTAGATTTTTGCGAATGGCTAAAAAAGAAGCAACAAACATTACTAAAAATAATGAAAGGAGAGGATGAAAAATTTCAAATTTGGGTTTGAAGGCAAGGACATGACCTCTTATGCTTTTTTGACACATGGGTTGTACTCATATGTAGATATGCATTCATAGTAAGGGCATGTGCCCTTGCGCAGAGGACCCCTCCACTCCACTCCACCTCTTTCCTTTCCTTTGTGTTAATTAGGCACCCCTCTTCAGAAGGGCACATGGTATATTTCCAATCCCTTGACTTTCTGAATACTCTATTTATGCTTTCTGTCTCCTTTTGTTTGAACCACTTTTGCCTTACCCATACTTATTTATGTTACTTAGATGCATAAATTCCAACCTTCCCCTTCTTCCTCTCTTCAATTTAATCATCCCATATTTGTACATTAATTATTTGAATTACACCATGATGGGTCACCCATTTCACTTCTTCTTTTCGGCATATCAAGCTTTATATTCCCTTATAAAACTTTGCAAGTTTTCTTTTTTGAGTATCCAAAATGGTAAATTGAAATGTGATTTTTGTTGCCAAGTGACATATGAACTTGTCAATGGTACTAAATTGTATCTTGGCTGCAAAGTTTATTTTTGAGAACTAAAGTGTAGATATTATAAATGGTTTGGTTCGAATCTAGATTGCAGGGCATAGATAACAAAACACTGAAAAAAATGACCGTACAAATACAAAGACATACTCTTTTTTTATAATAAAAAATGTGGGACACAAATATTGAAGATGCTTAAATATAAAAATTACATCATTCAGATTGTAAATATAAAAAATATATATCAAAATTTCAAAATATAAATTTATTATTGCAAAACATTTAAACATAAAAAGATAAATTATAAATCATCCAATTCAAAAATTAAAACATTTAAACATAAAAAGGTAATCATAATTGAAATAAAACATAATGTCATAATTCATAAGTTTCATTCTAAAACACATAAAATGTTACAATGTCTCATGATGTTTCGTGTAAATTATTTGTGTTCTATTTTTCAAAACCTAGATACATATTTTTTCATAGGACACAAGAGTCTAGTTTTGACTTATTTAACGATAAGTGTCCGAGTTATATAATTGAGTGTTTGTATTTGACACATGTCTGATTTCGTCTTATGCTAAAGTGTCAGTATATAATATGTTTGGATTTATAAATGATTACAATTTTCAGTAAGTACTTCTCCAACCTGCATTTTTTCTTTCACGAAATTGAAAAATTTTACTACCTCCCTATTTTTTTATTCTTTACATTTCAAACAGTATGATTAGATTCAAGTTTAGTGTTGATAATTTGATGGATTGAGTTAGACAGATTAAAGTATGTTTAGGTTAGTTATAAAATATGATTACTCTAATTTAGTTATATATAAATAATACTTTAATCTACCTAACTCAACCCATCAAACTATCAACACTAAACTTGAATCTATTCATGCTGTTTAAAATGTAATAAATCAAAAAACACGGAGATAGTAGTTTTAATTTGCATGTGAGGTTTACATTTCTTGACTTCAGATATAAAAGAAAACGAGATAATAAATGCTTCTGGGATTCGAACAGAAAAAAAAAAAATCATATAAACACTAGGAATATATTAGGAGTACAAAAGAAAATATATAAAGAAAAGAAAGAATGAAACGTTCATTTTTCTCATAAAAAATAAATAAAAATAAAAACATTCATTTTCTTGATTACCTACTGTACTAGTATTTGGATTTGGACCGGGTTGACATTGTTGTACGTGCCCGGCCCACTTTAACAACAGTCCCAATTCAAGACGCAACAAAAGGGGACGTCCGTTAATTAATAAATTGCAAAGCCAATATGAAGGAATGGGGAAATTGAATTTTATTTTTCTATGTAAAAATAAACTAAGCCGAGAAACAAAATAGTGGACAAAATTGTTGTTTTTTTTTTCAGACGAAATTGCATAAATTATTTGTAGCTGTAGGTACAGCGATCAAAATAAACACGTTTTTTCAAAAAAAAAAAAAAAATAGTCTCTCCTTTTCTTTATAGAAGTCACTTTTGATTTTTCAAAATAGTTTTATTTTTTATTTATAATTTGTTATTATTTATTTAAATTTCATAAAAAATATTATATTCCATTAAATATTTCCATTATTTTTTTTAACATAATTTTACTCACATGCCCAATTTGAGAAGAGAGCTTCTTGAGTTTTGAAATTAGACACTTTAGTACTAGAGGAAGTCATTTTACCATTATGCCAACCCTGCTCCTCATTAAATATTTCCATTAAAGCATTTATTTTTTTACATGACTCAATCCGGATTAGTTTGGGACAATTGAATGATGGTGATGCCTAAAGATAGGGCTGCAAACGAATCGAGCTGCTCACAAGCCACTCGATGTTCGCTAGATAAGAGCTCGGCTCGAGCTCAGATTAATAATAAATGAGTCGAGTGTGAGTTGTCAGTGTTCGGATTGACTCGTTTGCGAGGGGTGGAATATATAAAAAATTAAAATGCGTAGAAACATAAGGGAGGGAGTAGTAATTTTAGTATAAAATAAAATAAAAAATAAATGTGTTTCTTAGAAAAACGAATGGCTGCCCACAGGATTGATGATATGATAAGTATTGATGTGAAAATAAAAAAAAGGGAAGATGCTATGCTTGAAACAAGTGTGATTAAACATTTCTTACATTCATCGTACATAACCAACAAATTAAGCTGATCGCATTAATTTCTTTGTAGAGAATTTGATGTTCATGAACCTTCCTTCCTCTTTATCATCATCATTATTATTATTATAAAACCACAATTAAAATATCTTCTTAACTGTTTAAGGTACAAATTACCTTTTATTTCTATCCACAAATCTCAGATCCGCCCACTGCTTGTTACTCAAAGGAATGTTATTTTGTTTTATATTGAAAAGTGAAAATAAAACCAAAAAATAAAAAAATAAAAAAAAAAAGGTTAAGAAAGATGGGGCTTTCTTACACCAGTTTTTTTAGGGAGTGTTTATCAAGTATTTACCTATTTTTTATGATTTATTTATGATGTATATGTTTTTTTTTATAGTATTTAAGCTATATAATTTGGTCAATCATAAGTGATATCTGGCAGTCACAAAAAAGAATATTGCTCTGCCAATTTTGCTGTAATATAGTTAGTCATTTTACTTTTCACATAGATAATAATAGGGGTGAATAAAATCGAACCATAAATTAAAATCGAACCAAATCGAATTGAATAATCGGTTAATTAAATTTTTTGTTCAGTTTTCAGTTCCTAAAAATCGTGAACTAAATTTTCGGTTCGTAAATTTAATAAACCGATTTAAATTTTACATGTAAAATTCAGTTAAAACCGAAACCAAACCGAAATTTGGTTAAAAATGAATTTCGGTTCGGTTTTTTGTTCATAAATTTTATATTCAGTTTTGAACCAAAAACCGATTTTAGATTTGGTTCACCGAACAGAACCGATTTTTCCCACCCCTAAATAATAATATATGGAGGCAGCGACGAAGCTACATATGGGTCTTTGGTGGCCTTAGACCCCATGATATTTTCAAAATATATATAATTAGTAGAGAAAATATTGGATATTCTGCGTGTGGCGTAATGGTAGAAGTCAGACTTGGCCCCCCAGAGGTCTCAGGTTCACCC
Organism: Croton laevigatus; assembly: GCA_949640765.1. Classification (NCBI taxonomy): domain Eukaryota; kingdom Viridiplantae; phylum Streptophyta; class Magnoliopsida; order Malpighiales; family Euphorbiaceae; genus Croton; species Croton laevigatus. The sequence continues at coordinate 31,423 of CATIWJ010410105.1, forward strand.
TTCAACTTGTGCATTTTTACAATATTTTGTTGCTAGGCTTAAAAAAGTTGGGCCTTGATTAAAATTTTTTGCTAGCTTTCAAACTTAGGCGCCCCATTTTAAAAATGCTGCCTCCGTCCCTGTACGGAGGTCTTGAGTTCGATTACTGCTGATCACATCCTGCTGTGTAGCTTACATTATTATCCAGTCTATTAGTGGCATCTTCTATATTATTCAAAAAATATATATATATTGCACTCTCTAGAGGAAACCCTAGCAAGAACCCTAGCGATCATAGAAACTCAATGAAGGAATATGATCAGCTTCATCGAAGGAAAAAGAAGGAACTGGAGGGCTCTCTTCCACCTTCTAATGAGGAAAGAGAGTGGAGGTAGAGAAGAGATCATTCAAAGATACGCTTTTGGGTGTAAATCAAAACAATGAGGAGATAATGGTTAAGTTTGAGCAAATGAATGAAGGTGTAGAAGAAACAGCTGATGATATGAGGGAGGATTCTGAGAATAAAGAAGAGGAGGATAAATTATGCCCAACCATCCGTCGATCGAAATGGAGCGAGAGATGTTGCATATATAGGTCGGGATGAAGATCCTTAATCGTGATACTCTTAGAGTGAACTATTAGATACAACTATTTATCTAAGAGATTGAAGAAAATTTGGAGGCACCTACATCTAATGGAGATTATTGCAATGGACAATGGTAACTTCTTGATCAAATTTTTTAGCTAGTAGATGCTTATCCAGAGGGACCATGAGTGATTGTGAACCATTACCTCACGATTCATTGATGGTGTCCAGAGTTTAACCTCTGTAGTGTTGATATTGAGAAGCCTAAAGTATGTGTTTGTTTCCCAATTTCTAATAATTGAATATTCTGATAAAAGTTTTGTAATGAAAGTGGATAGTAAAATTGGGAAACCTATTCGTATTGACACCAACACTAGTCTTGTGGCTAAGGGGTCATTTTGCAAGGATATGTATTGAGGTAGACATTTCAAAACCGTTGGAAAAATTTAAAGTAAATAGGTGAATTAGTCATATTAAGTATGAAGGGCCCCATCTTATTAGTTTTACATGTGGGCATTATAGACATACTGCTGAACATTGCCAAAATAAGGATGGTAACATGACAATTAATAATCATATAGCAACGGTAGTAGCTAAAGAACCAATTTTGAATATGGAATTGAATGTTGATTTGATTGTTATTGATGATTTTGGGGCTTGAATGTTGTTTAAATGAGAAAGAATACTACCATTTAAGAGGTAAGGGCAAAGTTTGACTACCTAATGGGAGCTAGTGGCCATTATCAAAGGAATCAAAATAAAGATAAACCATCACATTGTACAAATGGAAATTATTTTTAACTTTTGGAATGTGAATCCAAATATAGGGGTTGAACTCATAAAGCTAGATAATGGGATATAGCAAGAGATAAATCAATTTTGACAAGCAGAGAGAAACTCGTCTTTAAAACCTATAGTGGTTTGGGTGGGGAAAGAACTAAGAGTCAAGGAAATATAAGAAGTGATGTCTTGTGGTCGAATCAGGAGACATAAGACACACTATAGACCATTGAACGGGTGCAGGAGAATTGAATCTTCACGAACAAGCTAGCCTGTAGACAACACAAGAAAAAGACTAGAGGTTGCTTGGTAGCAGCCACTTCGATACTTAAGTCAATGACTAGTTAATGGAGATTATAATAATCAAATAGGAGAAAATAGATGAGATTCAATAGAATAGAATACTTTTGCTTAGAAAAACCTTAGGAGTATTTATAGGAGATAACTCACCGACCTTATCCCTATAGGATAAGGAAAGGCAGCAATATATTCTCCACTGCTAGACTATAGTCCGTATTCTAGTAAAATACTACAAATAATCCAGAGTCCATTTAGATAAAGGATTTGTCGAGCCGCATCATCACATGTTTCCCCATCAAATCCCTTAGTCAAAGACTGAGGGTATCTTTCTCTATAATTCTAATGCTCTGATAGGGTGGCGATCTTAGGATTGCGTTCATCCATTTGCTTGTTTATAAAGTTACGATCTAAGGATCATTCTCAACCACGGCCTAGGCGTGTTGTGGAGGGATGGTATAAGGATCACGCTCAACCATCTTCTTGGAGTGCGATGGAGGGATGATTTAAGGATCATACTCAACCATCTCCTTGGCAAATGATGGATGGATGATCGGATGGATGATCTGAGGATCATACTCAACCATCTTTTTAGAATTATGAAATTATCAAAATTTCATAGTTAAATAATTATTTAACTGCTAATAAATATTTTAAACATGTTAATAGCATATTTATCCAAATTAAAAGGTTCTCATAATTAAACAATACCCCTAATTAATTTTTTTTAAATAAATTCAGTTTCCAATTAAATATAAGCTGGAAGGGCGTAATTGTAATGCTAAAATAAGTTCAAGGGCTTATCTGGCAATTCCATGGACGCTTTTTAAACGGGGCATGATTTCTGGGTTTATTTGAAATTTTCCAGGGGTTCTTATAAATGCGGTAGCAACTACAGGTATCAAAATGAACTTTTGTCAAAATTCAGCTGCCATGCGAGCATTTCTTCCGCCACAACACAGCCGCCTGTGCCGTTTTGGGTTATCCCCTTCACCCGACTCCTCTGCCAAACAGGTTTACAGACCCATGGATAATCCGGTGACCCGACTCTTTTCCAGCGATGATAAATGACGTGCCATATATAGTTCTCTTCCTCTCGCCGGGCTGGTTATTCTGGTGGCCTCAGATTGGCCGTCCGACCACCGAAAAAATTTGTTTTTCCATTTGGATTCGACACAGACCCGTCGGGTTCTTCCTCGTCCCCGACCGCAACTCCTCCTTTCAGCCACCGTTCATGACTTTCTGGCTTCTATCTTGGTTACCGGACCACCAGTAGGTGATCGTCGGTCTCGGTTTGTGAAAATAACACTAGACGGTGGAGGAACACTAGATCTTCCTCTGATTTCTACTCTTTTTTTTCATGTTTTTGATTTATTTTATTATTTAAAATTTTGAATTCAATTCTCATTTTGAATTCAACTTCATGCTCTCTATTTTGTCTCCTCTCTTCAGCGCCTTTGTACATTAAGAAACAGAATGATGTCGCAAAAACCCAGCTGTGTGAGATCAATCTCAATTGAAAGGGATTCCAATAGGTAATTGTAAACTGAAAATAATTTGGAGCCGTAAAGATTGAAGATGGGAGCGAGGAAGATAGCTGTAAGTCCACGCTCGCCGCACTAAATGATGTCTCGTGGTTAAATCAGGAGACATAAGACACACTATAGACCATTGAATGGGTGCAGGAGAATCGAATCTTCACGAATAAGCTAGGCTGTAGACAACATAAGAAAAGACTGGGGGTTGCCTGGTAGCAGTCACTCCGATACTTAAGTCAGTGACTAGTTAATTGAGATTATAATAATCAAATAGGAGAAAATAGATGAGATTCAATAGAATATAATACCTTTGCTTGGGAAAACCTTAGGGGTATTTATAGGAGATAACTCACCGACCTTATCCCTATAGGATAAGGAAAGGCAACAATATATTCTCCACTGCCAGACCATAGTCTGTATCCTAGTATAACACTACAAATAATTTGGAGTCCGTTTAGGTAAAGGATTTGTCGAGCTACGTCAACAAGAAGCTAGGTAATGTTTAAGCACACAGCTGACCAACTATCGTGGGTGGTCACTTTAAAACTGCAGTCATCATTTATTTGAAAATCAATTATTAATGGATTTTAGGTTATTAAACAAGGTATTATTGTATAGTGACAGAATGACTAGTTTCTCGATGAATAATTGGCTTGAAAGTGGACCATTGATTGAAATGACTTGTACGTTAATAGACAATCATGATTGATCTCTTTTGGTTTCTTATTTTTGGATACATAGATAGTGATGGAATTAGTAATTGCTAATGGGTTAATGCCTAAGTAGATTCTGGATTATTTGGAACCAATGGTATTAACAAAAGATGTACTTGAAGCCGATGCAATGGCATGGAAGTTTACTACTAGTGGAGATTATTTAGTTACTACTGGAAATGATTGTCTACGTTTTAGGATTAATTGAGTGAACCATGCAGTGTGGAAGTGGATTTAGAGAGCTCCCTTTAGCCAATCAACGTTCATATTTCTATGGGAAGTAGTAGTTAAATGCATTATGTGTAATGTGGAAAGGATGAGATGAGGCTTTATTGATAGGGATCTTTGTGCATGTTGTCAATTGGAAAACCAAGCCTGTCTAACATTGGGGGGAATCTTTGCAATCACTTAGGAAATGTCATTTGCCTCTTCTCTTAGGGCTCATTTGGTTTAACTATTCATACCAGTGGATAGCTAATAGCAGTTCTTGATAGCCGATAGCTAGTGGGGGATAGCTGATTTAGGTTAGTGTTTGATAAAAATTCAGTAGCAATTGCAGTTACAATGTGAAATTACCAATAAGTGTATAATTATAATTATATATTAAATATTGATTTAAATTTAGTATTATTTTAATAAGATTAATATAGTCCTAATTTGAATCAGCTATCAGCTGGAATGAAAAAGGTGCGGATAGAAATTTATTGAAACAGCAGTTTTTTGAGGTTTTCAGTCGCTATTAGCCCTTGATTTTAGAGTTTACCAAATACCTAAACTCTAACTGTTAGGAATCTAACCGTTATCAACAGTTGCATGAAATAGCTAAATCAACCGGCCTCTTATTCATCAAAGTCAATGCCTTAAATTTTGCCGAATTGTTGGCAATTCTCAAAGCTCTTGAAATGACGCCAGCTTTCATCAAAACATCCGAAACTGTCCTTTTAGATATAGACTCCTCTTCTGCTATTTCCTTGGGTAAAAGGAAAATCACAAACTCCCTGGTAGTCTTGGATTACTTTGTCTCAAATCGCTTATTTATCAGCAAAACCTTCAACCTAGAATTTGTTCACATTTCCGTAAGTTCAAGCAGTTTCGCGGGCTCCTTAGCAAACAAAGGAGTATCCAGGACCTCAAAAAATTTCGTTGCAAACACTACAAGACTTCTAGCAGCAACGTTACAAAACTCCATTCATTTAGCAGCATTTTTCGTTTTACTTTGTTGAGCTAAAGTTATATTTTTAGATGTTAGTCTTATCCCACTATATTTATTCTTAATAACAAATTCTCATCCACTTATTAAAAAAAATTCCAAAATTTTCAATTCACGCCATTAGTCAACAGTAAAAAATATTTTAAACATATTTAATTAATCTTAAAGAGAATTACTTTTTAGATCCATGAGATTTAAGCTAACTTATTGTTAGGTCCTTGTATTTTGGCAAATAGACTATCAAACTTCAGATTTGATTCTCACAATTTCTCACCAGAATTGCAGCCATGTTTGGAAAAAAAAGGAGCCTAATGGCAATGTGGCACTATATTGAGGAATATATTTATAGGCTGCAAGAAAAGAATATGAATTAGACATTAGTGTTATTAATGGGTGACAAAAGTTGATTTTCTTGAGAAAATAAGAGAGGACATGACAAGCCATTATATATGCTGGTGATTTCAAATGATCAAGTCAAGAGGTTTTAAATTTTTAAAGCAAAACAATTTATAAGCAAAAGGGGTCCCAATACTCTCGAAATTCTTCAATAATTTATAGACAAACGGAGCTTCTTCAACCAAGCGTTTGCCTTTGTCCACTAGATAGATTAATGAACCAAATTAAACATATGCTTTCAAACTAAACATCCTTCCCCATTTTGAAAAACTTATTTCTTTATCAAATAATTTTAATTGCAATGCACATTTTATATTGTCCTTCCACATCTTTTAAAATACATAGTTTAAGATATTTAGTATAGAACTATTTATAATTTATTTTTTTTAATCTAAATTTCAATTCAAATAATTGATAAAAAATATCAAACTACCCCTGAAACAGTAAAATAGCAAATACTAATAATTAAAACTAAACTTATTAAGTGAAAATATAAATTTAATGGAATTATTTGTAATGTTATTTTAAATAAATAATATTTATTTAAAATAATATTTAATAATTTTATTTAAATAAATAAATTATATTTTATTAATGATAGAGACTAAATTATATAATATTGGAATATGTTTTTTATTTTGAAATGATGTATATTTGTCTTTTAAAAATTAACTGTCAAAATGGAAAAAATTTAGTCAGAAGGACTAAACCAAGAGTATAAAAAACCTAAAGGGATGAAAACATCTATTTTTGCAAATCAATTTTAGAAAAACTCATAAACAATATCTTTTTTTTTTTTTTTCTGTAATTTAATGCTCCGCTCTCATAGAAATGGACGTCAAAATGTTCATTTATACGCTTCTTAAAAAAATCACTAAAATTGTTTAAATTACAATAAATTTTGAGAAAAATTAACTACACTACTTGTGTGTATGTAAATATCGTAACTTCATAATTAATAGAAGAATAAAATAAAAAAATAATAAGTTGACCAAAAAATTTACAAAGAGTACAAATATATTATAATTTTTTTTTTAAATAAAATAAAACGACTTAGTGTTATAGAATTAATAATATTATTTTATTTATACAATCTAAGAAATGAGAAAAACGAAAAGGATGTATGAGTCAAGGGAATTAAACGAAAACAGAAAAAAGTTAGGTTAAACTTCAACAAAAAAGAAAAGGATGATGAAGGACAAAGACAAATTTACCTAATAATGGAATTTTCTGATCCCATAAAAGTACAATATGATGGCTTCAAAAGTGGTATTATTGTTTAAGATCCGAAGCTCTAAATGTATGACCTTAGTCAAAAACAATGGGTGGAATTGAAATTCCAGTCCCCAGTTTTGGATTTGTCATCAGAAAATGAAATTTTCGAAAATGAATGTAATGGAATTATACCCAATAATAATTAATCACTATTATTGCTACAACTTTTGAGAGAGACAGAGAGAGATATATATATATATATTTTCATAATAATTTTTTATAAAATAACCTAATATATGTGTGTACTAATAATATTTTGTGTATGACTGTAAAATTCCCTGATTGCCGGAATACTCATCAATCCAAAAGTAGTTTATGAATAATGCATGCCCTCAAGTGGAAAATACCATGCAAAAGAAAAAAACTAAAAGAAATAAATGGAAAATTAAAGCAACAAACAATAAAAATTTGATCGCTAAGGAAAAACCCCAAATAGGATTGCAATTCCCTGTAAGTCAGTGAGCAATACATTACATGGTCATGAAGGAAGGCTAAAATGTCCTAAAACTAAACCATATTTAGTCATATCCCTTACTGTTGTAATTCAACAAAGAAAAAGAAGTCAATTTTGTTGTCAAGCAAGAAAACACATACTAGTAAAAGTCATCATCGTATTTTTCAAATTTAGAGTCTTTGCATGTATGTATAATTGGATATTCTAATTTGGAGGCTCTAAAATCTAATCAATCTGTAGAAAATTTGCGGTGCAAGTTAAAAGTCTTTTATCCAATAGTAATTTCGGGAAGAAACTTTTTTCTTTAAACAACTTATAAAATTGAACAAATGGGAAGAAAAAGAGAACAATCTAATTCAAGGTTAAAATTTCTAGATTTTTTAAATTTTTACTGCGGTTCATTGCAGTAAATTTATTAAAAACTGGTTGCTTTGCTGTCAATTTTATATTGCGAGTACAATGATTTGTAAGCATGTTGTAAACTAATTATAAACAACTTGTCAAACTGATGATTCTACTAAAATGACCTTTGAGTATTTAGGTGTATGTTGATTCTGTCTTCCATAAAATGATTTTTTTAATTTGATCTTTTATTTTATGAGTAACTTTTTTTCACCAATAAAATTATTTTGAACCCTTATGACAATTTTCATCTCATATCAGTTCGTCCATATTTGAGGACAATGAATTTATTTAACAGTATGTACAATGAATTTGAAATATCAAACTCTATCTTATGTAATATTTACTAAGAACATTTAAAATAGATACCATGAATGTTTTGAATAAAACATGAGGGGGTGTTTTTAGATGATGTTAGCTATAACAATTATGAGTTATTATGGTTTGTTTGATATTAAATGAGGATGATGTTATCTTCAAAGCAAGAAAATTCACTTCTTAGCAAAACTTTGTCATATGACTGATCACTCTTATAGTTACTTTCTCATTGCTTTTGTCTTGTCTTCATTGCCATCTTATATTTGAAGCTGGAAGGTCTTCTACGAAAAAAAAAAATTATATATATATATATATATCAAAAATATTAAATTAAGATATTTATGAGAAATTTTTTGTTTGAACTACAACCAATATTTGGTCAACAATGGTTTCTAATTTATTTTTCTTCTAATTCTTTTGTTTGTTTTCAATAGGTTCTAAATTTGGTTTAAACATAGATTAATATCTCTAGTGCTTTTCGTCTTCTTGTGGTAAATAATTTATATTGGCGTTTCTTTGATATGTGTATATGCGTTTATTTATTGTTAGTTTGGAATACAAAATGGATAATTTCTTTTGTTTGAAAATATTAGATATTCAATTACAAGTAATTAATGATGTTTTATAGATGATGTTTGGTGATGTGGTATGTTTATCTATCAATATGTGGTTATTCCAACTTTTTTATAAGTTTTAGTTCACAAAGTTTTCTGGATTACTATTGCAAATAATTAATTTTGTCATCCGATTATCTAAATATTTTTCTCCAAAAATTAATCTCTTATGCCAAAATCTGAAAGACGCCCGGCGGTTCATAAGTGTGAGACATTAGTGATCAAGGGGATTAAGAGGGATCGAGGAAAATACAAGACCGTTTAGAAGAAAGATATAGCTAGAGATTAACAAACATTATGTATTGATGATTCTTTAATTAGTAATATGCTAAAATGAATGCCTAAAATCCATGTCATATTATAGCCCATTGGACCATATACACGTTGACTTATAAGTGAATAAATGATGAATCTATTTTATACAAAACTAATTGGCTTGTGCTAAGACCATACCTTATTCAATTAACCTATCACACTTGTGATAATTATTTGATTTAGAATTACATTCCTAATCTGCCCCTCAAGAGCAACGGGAAGCCATTGACACTTGCTAACTCACATCTCCCCTTAACACATAGGGCGGACCAGCTGACATCTCCATTAACTTAGGTCTTATGGAGTCTAGCCCAATATCTAGCTCATTTGGGCATTAATACATCTGATACCATGTTAGAGTCTATTGGACAGCGCACACATGTAAGTTTCTAAGTGAATGAGTAATTAACCCAACTTACAAAAACCAATTGGCTTGAGTTAAGACAACACATCATTCAATTATAAAACTATCACACTTCTAATTATTATTTGATGTGAGATTACATTTCCAAAAACCTTCATAGTCTATTATTATTATTATTATTGAGGTTAGTTAGAGAATTCATAGCTAACTACAATTTGTTTGGAACTAAAAAATTTATTGGTGTTGTAACTAAATAAATTGTAATCTACTACCTCCGTTTTCATCAATTCTTCAAGTTGCCTTTTTTGGACGTATTTCTCAATTCTTTAGATAACCCTTTTGGTAAGTTTTTCAAATATTATATTATTATTCATCTCACTCTTAATTATACTAATTGATATGAACAGTTGCTGAAATTTGAACTTTGAAACTAACTTTAACTTTTTGGTGGAAATTTGAAAATTATTAGTGAGTTTTGTATATTTGGCGCCTTATTAATCTCCTCTACTAGCACAGTAAACTCCACCCAAAGCAATTTTATATTGTTTATTTTGGGAATGCATTAATTTCTGTGCTTTTTCAATGTAAAGAAATCATGAATACAAAGATAGTACTACTTTCTGAACGTTACTTTTTTCATTTTATAAAAAGTTAAAATATATATTTTATAAGAAGTTGAATCAATGAAGTAAATTAAATTGGCAATACCTTTGATTTTTTTTTTTTAAACATAGATACTCTTATCTCTAGCCTGTATTAAGGAGGAATTGAGAAAATAGATTGAAATAAGTCTCGAACCCCGGGACCTTAGTACTATGAAAGAAGTGCCTTACCACTAGACTACCTTCTTGAATACCTTTGATTTACTGTCATAATTTTCTAAAAATTATATTTTTAAAATTTTTTTTTTCTAATAAATTATTTCTTATAAAGTATGAATTAAAGATATTTGGTGTTGCACATTCACTCAGTTTGGATACTCATTATCTAACCTTAACCATAATCCGATTAATTCTCATGTTAATTATGTCATTCACTAGCCACCGCACATTTAGCTAAGACTAGTTTAGTCATCCATCCAAACTATGGAATAATAATAGTGTTTAATATATTTTGGTTTAACTTTGTATCATTATTGATGGTGCACATAACGGATATTTTTATTCTATATATGAATGTCTGTTAATGTACGCCACAATTTAAAATTTTAAGGATTAAAGTCTCTTTGATATGGTTTAAGATTAAAGATTTATCAGTAAAAACCCTAGTCTACCTTTTTTATTTTCTTTCAAATTTTTCTTCTTTTAAACTCAAATTTTTAGCTGACGCCGGCTTCTCTAACTGACAGTAGTTCCTTAAATTGTTATTTTATTTATTTATTTAGCAAATAATCCCAAATCTATTAATTTTTTAGTATATATAATGTTTTTATATTTTGTTCTTTATATATAATGTTTTTATATTTTGTTCTTATCATTCTCCTTCTAATAGGGGTTTTGTTTTCACTTTTAAGGTGAGTGTGAGCTCTTCTTTCATAAGAGTTTGGTCTTTTTTGTAAGATGTTGGTTTTCTTTCTTGTATAGAAGAGACGATTGTGAGAAGTTCGTGTTTGGATTTTTACCAATCAAACTTGTTTAAAGACCAAAGAAGAATCGATATGTGGTTCAAAAATAACACTAAGTGGAGCATCAACAATTTAAATATGAATTTTTCATCGTTTAGTAATGCTATTATTGTATTTCTTATTTGTTATTAATTTATTTATATTTATAGTGAGATATACTCATATTTTCTATAAATGGAATGATAATAGCATTCATTAAAAAAAAGATTAAAGGTTTATTTTATCTATTTATTGCAAATTTTCTATTTATAAGCAGTAAGCGTTACATAACGTTGCAGCAACACGTGGCCACAGAACTAGTATAGGAAGACATATTAATTGCAATCTCATTACTGCTCACGTGGTTACTCCTACATTCTTGAAGCACAACGATTCCGACAACCAATGGCAACGTTCATGACGCATAAGTTTTCTGCCAACAAATGGTAAGTGAGTTGGTTTGCTGCTAAATACAACTCGAGCATCACTGTGTTCTGGATAACGATTTTTGAAATAAATACGCCATTCGTATTACAATAACTATCCTAACTTTCATATTTTTTGTCCCACAATAAGTGTCATATTTCTAAATTATAATAAAATTAGGTGGTGATTTTCTTTTTATTTTCTTGAAATATTAATAGATTATAGACTTTAAAAATTGGACAAACATTTAAGTAAAAGGTATATTGGTTATTTAATACATAAATTTTATATTTCAATATAATAACTACAATTTCTTAATTCTTATGAAAGTGAAAATTGAAATGCTTATTATGAGACAGAAGAAGTATTACATAACCATTAAATAAGGAAACGTGGTATGGAGAATATCTTGACTATAATTTCTTTTGGGATTGCAATATACATAGACAATAAAATCACATTTTTCAGTTGTATCTCAAGATCAATTTAAATTTAATTTGGTTTAGCTCTTTAGCCTTAAGGCACTTCTTTTCTAGAACTGAATTTCCAGGTTTGAGGCTTATTTCAATCATTTTCTTCAATTTTCCCTTAATATAAGCTAGAGATAGGAGTATTTATGTTTTAAAAAAAAAAACTAATTTATCACACTTGCTTAACCAACTTACTCTCAATCAAAACCCTCCAATTTTGACTTATTAAATTGTCTAAGAAGACATTAAATAAATTTTATTTGATCAAAGCATAAATTAAATATGTCTTTGCAAACAAGCTGCACAAATGTTTGCCCGACCATAAAAAATTATAGTTGATGCCTGGGAAAGGGAAAATGAATCACTCGCCTACATTTAGGAGTGTTCAAATGAAAACGGTTAAATGTGAAATTTACGAATTTTAAAAAATTCACGAATTTTAAAAAATTCACAAATTTTACGAATTTCACGAAATTTTTAACGTTAAAAATTTTTGTCAACCGTTAAATCGTAAGAGATTTTTTTTTAATTCGTTAAATCGTGAAATTTACGTTAGAAAAAAATTTTTTAACGATTTAACGAATTTCACGTTTAATAAATTAAACCTGGCTGACTCAGCCCCATTTTCCTCTCTTTCTTATTTCTTTTATGCCTCTTTTCTTTATATTCCTTCGTTTTCTATTCATTTCCCTTTGTTTCATAGTTTTGGCTTACATATATAAACTCTTATCATGGACAAATATTAATCTTTTTGCAGCCTTGTCAATAATTGTTCTATGTTTAGTTAAATTCCATTGTATTATAATTGAAAAAACAGTATATTTGCTATACGTTTAGTTAAATTTAACTATTCGATTTCTTTAAAAATGTTAAATTCTGTTAAAAACGTTAAATTAGAAAATTATACGTTAAATTTGGTTAATTGGAGAATTCGTAAGAATTATTTAGTTTATTAAAATGTCAGGAAAAAAATTTTTTTTATTTGGTGAAAATTTTTGAAAATTTTTTCACGTTTTAACGAATGAACACCCCTACCTACATTAGAGAAGTAAAAAATTAATTAACACATCTTTACCCTTTTTAATTCAGTTAAAATATTAAATTTTAATTTATCAATTTAATTACAATTAAGTGATAAAAAAAGGTAAAAAATTTGGAAGTTTTCGACTAGTTGACGATCCAAAGTCTTTTGAGTTATTTTTTATGACATTATTATAAGTATTCAAGTTATTTTTAAAAATTAATTATTGATTGGTTCAATAATATTTTATATAAGTTTAATCTATTTTATAAATAGTTAATGGGTATTTAAATGGTTAATTTCATGCAACATGACATAAAATAACAAAAATGTTTTAAACGACATATGGAGCGGTATACCTAATCTAGTTTGATAAAAGAAATTAGGAATGGAGGGGAAAATGGCTAAACGGGCAAAGAAAGGTGAAAAAGGAAAGGCAAAGAATATTAGTAAACAGTTGATTGAGTCGCAAAGTTTAGAGTTCGAATCGAATTTGGATTACAGTTTGATTTCTTATTCTTAATACACATTACAGTAGTTGAATTCGAACTAATTCATCTCAGTGTTTGATGTCAGAAATTCGGGTGATTAAAAAAAAAAAAAAAGAGGAAAAGAAATATACGTCTAAAGAGAGAGAGAGAAAAATAAAACAAATCTTTTAGGAGGTGAAGAGGACGTTTTGGTTAAAAAGCGTCTAAGTTCTCTTCATCTCTCCCTTCCAAAAGGGACCCACTTCTTGTCCTCTCTCTTTCCCTTTCTTGCAAAACAACGGCGAAACTCCCCAACACGTTTTTAAGTTTTTTCTTTCCACCTCCTCCCATCTCCTCTTCTGCGTTTTTCCCTTTCAAATTTCAAAAACATACACACACCCCCCCGTATATCTACATGCTCTTCCTTCCCTTTCTTTCTTTTCCAGTTTCATACTAGCCCTTTTCTTCCATTTTTTCTCTTCGCTTCTCTTCTTTTTCGTTTCTTTAAAACCAGGTGGTAGTTTTTGGTCTCTATTATTACCTGTCATTCTGTCTCTCTGTTTATTTATTTTTTTCTCTTCGCTTTTAATATTCTTTCAAATCTTGGGGGTGGTTTGGTAGGGAGGTGGGTTTTGCTTCTTCTCTTCAGCAACCGAGTGTGAGGGGGTGTTGTACTGGATCAAAACTGGCCTGTGGAAAAATGTGTTATTGAAGAAATTTTTGAGCTGTTAGGTTATCTTCTTGTATTTAAGCAACCTTCTTCTTTTGCATGTTTGAAAGTTGAGAAGATCTGCAGGTGTTGGGCTTGATTTCTTATCTGGGTTGGTTTTCCAGGTATGGATATTTCTTGTGTTGGCTTGCATTTCTTGTTTTCTGGGTCTGTCTTTGTTTTCTTTTATGCGAGACCACACTAGGTTGGTGGCTGGCTTTTGCAGTTCTACCGTTGATTTCTTGTTTACTTTCTTTTCTTTTATATATTGAGGAGAGGGGTCATTTGGCGTGTGGGTTTACTATCTTCTTTTTCTTTCTTTTTATTTTATTTTTTGATTGAGGAAAATATCGTGTTCTAAGCTACTGTATCATTTTTTTTTTCGTTTAATAAAATGAGAAAAAAGGAGGAACTGGGAAAGCAAATAAATGTGGGCTAAAAGTTCTTAGTGTGAGGAATTGACAATTTCTGTGGACTTTGAGTTAGATCCCCAATTCACTGCTAATTGATTTTTCAGTAAAATCTTTAATTGAATTTTAATTTTGTTTGTTATTTGTTATTTTTTATCGTACAGGTGATGGGAATGAAAACGGGGTTTGTTTAATTTTTAGAGGAAGGAAGAAAGATTTGAACTTTATACTTCAAATGGATTGAAATAGATATTGCAGCCCATTTTAGCCGAAATGTTAAAACGTTTGGTTCCTGGGCTGCTGTTGTTCGTGTTACTCCTGTCCTCAGTATCTGCAAATGATAATGGCTTTTCCAGATGTAATTGTGACGACGAGGGCAGTTTATGGAGTATAGAGAGCATTCTAGATTGCCAAAAAGTGAGTGATTTCTTGATTGCGGTGGCGTATTTTTCGATCCCTATTGAGCTACTGTACTTTGTTAGCTGCTCAAATGTTCCGTTCAAATGGGTTCTCTTTGAGTTCATTGCTTTCATTGTCTTGTGTGGGTTGACCCATTTGCTCAATGGTTGGACCTACGGTCCTCATCCATTTCAGCTTGTTCTTGCTCTCACTGTCTTCAAGATTTTAACTGCTCTGGTCTCATGTGCCACTGCGATTACGCTCTTCACTCTTATCCCTTTGCTCCTCAAAGTGAAGGTAAGAGAATTCATGTTGAAGAAGAAGGCGTGGGATCTTGGTCGAGAAGTTGGGATTATAATGAAACAGAAAGAGGCCGGATTGCATGTCCGTATGCTTACTCAGGAGATCCGAAAATCGCTTGATAGGCATACAATTCTCTATACGACACTTGTTGAGCTATCAAAGACGTTGGGGTTGCAAAATTGTGCTGTGTGGATGCCTAATGAGATCAAAACGGTGATGAATTTGACCCATGGATTGAATGGGGGTAATTACTCTAGTATGGAGCAATGTTCTATACCAATTACTGATCCCGATGTTGTTAGGATTAAAGGGAGTGAAAACGTGAACATGCTTAGTCCGGTCTCAGCCCTGGCTACTGGCAGTAGTGGAGAGTCTGGTGAGCCAGGGCCTGTTGCTGCAATCCGAATGCCAATGCTCCGCGTTTGCAATTTCAAAGGGGGAACTCCTGAGATAATTCAGGCTTGTTATGCAATATTAGTGCTAGTTCTTCCAGGTGGCCAGCCTAGATATTGGACCAATCCAGAATTAGAGATTATAAAGGTGGTAGCTGATCAGGTGGCTGTGGCTCTATCTCATGCTGCAGTTCTTGAGGAGTCTCAGCTCATGAGGGAGAAGTTGGAGGAGCAGAACCGAGCCTTGCAACAGGCAAGAATGAATGCGATGATGGCGAGCCAAGCTAGGACAGCATTTCAAAAGGTAATGAGTAATGGGATGAAGAGGCCTATGCACTCAATTCTGGGTTTGATATCAATGATGCAGGATGAGAATCTTAATGCAGAGCAACAGATAATTGTTGATGCGATGATGAAGACTAGCAATGTCCTAGCAACATTGATAAATGATGTGATGGAAATTTCAACGAAGGACAGTGGAAGGTTTCCACTGGAGATGAGATCTTTTCGGTTACATTCCATGATAAAAGAAGCAGCTTGCCTTGTCAAGTGTTTATGTGTTTATAGGGGCTTTGGATTTTCAATTGAGGTCGATAAAGGCTTACCTGATCATGTCTTTGGTGATGAGAGGAGGGTTTTTCAGGTTATTTTGCATCTGTTTGGTAATCTTGTGGATGGCAATAAAAGAAGAGGGCTTGTGGTCCTCCGGGTGTTGCTGGAGAATGGAAGTCGGGATAGGACTGATCATAAATGGTCAGCCTGGAGACATAGCAACCCTGATGGGGATGTATATATCAGATTTGACATTACATTGAACAATGATGGTTTAGAATCAGAGAGTTCAAGTTCTGGTGTGCAGGTTGGTAGTACGAGATACACTAATGATGGAATTGAGGAAGGCTTAAGCTTTAGCATTTGCAAAAAGCTGGTCCAGGTAAGAATCTAAATGTAGCATGTTTGCATTGTTAAGGCAAGGATTATAAAATTCTCAAAACTCCTCCCTGTGACAAAAATAGAGGTAAAACAAAGCAGGCCTTTTAACCAGCTACCAACATCAACATTTATCCCTTCAATCTAACTAAAAGAATACTTGGACTCCTAAGCAAATATAATACACTTGTTAATTGCTGCATTTTACTTGACATGCATAAATGGGTAACAGATGTTTGGTCTTAGATTTTTTCATTCCTTTGAACAAAATGGTTGTGTTGTGAATGATAGGAAAGATACACAAGTGTCATTTGTTAATAGGTAAGTTAATGTTCATCTCCAATGAAGCATAGTAGTATTCCGTTGAAGTTTTCTTGTATCGATTAGTGTCTTTTCTACATGATTGTTGATAAATGTTTTCTTCTGAGCTATGCTTTTATTTTGTTTTATATAGACGGAAAACCTACAATTAGTTTAAGCTATCCCATGTCAATTATAATTTCTATGTTACAAATTACAATTAATGCTTTTGTTTGCTATTTTACAAATCAACCTGCATGCATGGTGACGCATTGGACTTGGCGCATACGGATTTGGACATTAGCGAACCTTTCTTACATCAAGTCTTTTAACAGATTTTGTGATAAATGCTTCTGTTATGTATGTTTCAATTGCATTGATAGACCTTTAAGTGCTGATCCTGTCTAGATATTGTTGTCTTGTTTGACACAATTGAATTGATTGGCAGTTGATGCACGGGAAGATCTGGGTAGTCCCGAATCTGCAAGGTCTTCCGCAAAGCATGGGGGCGACTCTTCGGTTTCAGCTTCGGCCATCTATCTCCGTAGTGATTTCAGAATCTGGAGAATCTTCAGAGCACCCGCATTCCAACTCTATTTTGAGAGGGTTGCAAGTTTTGTTGGCTGATGCAGATGATGTGAACAGAGTTGTGACTAGGAAACTGCTTGAGAAGTTGGGTTGTGGTGTTGCTACTGTTTCTTCAGGATTTGATTGCCTTAGTGCCATAGGCCCCGGCATATCTCCTCCCTTCCAAATTGTTCTTTTGGATCTTCAGATGCCTGAGTTGGATGGGTATGAAGTTGCATCAAGAATCAGGAAGTTCCGCAGCCGTAGTTGGCCGCTGATCGTTGCGATGACAGCAACTGCCGACGAGGAGGTTTGGGAAAAATGCATACAGATCGGAATGAACGGTGTCATTCAGAAACCGGTTATGTTGCAAGGAATTGCAAGTGAGCTTCGGCGAGTCCTTTTGCAGGCAAACAAAATCGTCTAAAGGAGTAGGCCTTGCTTCGTCAAAAAACCAGTTCCTTTCCTGGGGCTGAACTCAATAGAATAGCCTAACAGCAACAAAATGTTCCCCGTTGTTCCCCAAACTGTTTACATATACAACATTTACAGTCACAGTGGTATACAAAATTAGCAACTCATCGCCTTTTTTAGTAGTTAGATGGAAATATTGCCTAAATGAAGTTGCACGACCGGTTAATTATAACATAATCTCTTCTCCAATTGTCTTCAACCGCATTTTTATAACTCGACTGCCCAATGCTAAGTTTATGTATTAAAAATGACAATATATAGCTCATTAAATTCAACAAATAGAAAGAAGTTTTATCTTTTTAAATGTATGAATTGTGTGCGCGTGTATATATCTAAAAAAAAAGGTGTAGAAATAACAATATATAGCTACATTTTGCTCTTTCTATTACTGGAAACGGGCATGACTCAAGACAGTTTAATTTAATATAAACAATTCTTTTTAATATATGATATATATATATATATATATATATTTTTTTTTTTTTATTTTGGTATGTCAATCGGCATTTTCTATTGTTGAAATTATGAATATTTTTACTTCTTGGGAAATTTTTTATAGAAAATTTTCGAACTAATTAAGCTATTTCCGGGGTAACGAAGAAGGGTTTTACTAGTATTAGTTAAATATTGATTTGATTGAGTAAAAGTTGCAGAAAAATGAGAATTGGGTTGGAAGAAATAATAAGAAAATGATAGATTTTGTTGATAAAAACTCATGCATGAATCTGGATACGTACGTACATTTTGGTGCAAAATATGATATCACGCCAAGTGGACCCTTAACATGTGCCTTCTTTTTTATTTTAACAAAATTCTTATTACATATCAACATCACCACCAATACAAACTTTGTAAAAAGTATATAAAAATGAAATGTTTTTAGTTTTACAATTAATGATTTTGGTATATTTTATTAGTAGTTATTGGTTCGTGTCAACGTAATGTAATAATTATTAATTATTATTTTATAAACACATAAATTAACAAGTTTTTTTTTTAACCGCGGTAACTCTATTTTCTAATAAAGTAAACTATGGATTTAATTTATAAAAAAAATTTGAAATTATAAAAGATTAAATAATAGACGTAATTCATCTTATTATACATAGAAACAAAACTACCCGAACCAAAACTATTTGCCAATGTGCATTCATTTTATGTAGTTGATATTGCATATATATTGGGGAATGTTGACTAGTTCTAGAGAGAAAAGCAAAATTGTTGTTAGCATAGAGCTTTAAATAAGCAATCACTTTCAAGTTCAAATAGAAAGTGGCATTAGGTGGTGGCTTATTGAGAATCAATTATTTTTGCTGACCTTATTCCTACATATCGCTCTCTTTTGATTTTCTTCTCCACTCTCCTTTCTTTTTCTAAGTGCAATTCCTTTTTTCTTTTCATTTACTACTTGGTTCTCCGTTTGGATAAGATGATTCAAAATCTCCCTCTCTTTTTTTCACAAAATTATAAAATTTCTCAAAATATAATTTATTATAATACTATACTATTATTAGTAAAAAGATATTTAGTATTTGGCGATGGCAGGTGTCTCAAAGCGACCGGCATGCAGACTTAAATCAAGAACTTGGTCAAACAAATTAAGGATTGTGGGCAGATAAATATAAAGATGGGAAAAAAAAATTATAACTTGTGGGCAAGAAAAGATGGGTATGGATAGGGTGGGGACTGTGGGTGTGAAAAGTTTTGTGCCAAGGGGTTTGTATCCCAAATTTAATCACTTTCAATTTTGTCTTGATTGACTTTAATAACCTACATAGCACAATACTTAATGCATATAAATACTTATTTAATATTCATTCTTGGTATTGTATATATTTTAAACATAAACATAAACACAACTTGGGGGGTTTATTTAAATAATATTACTTCCGAAACAAGGAAAATAATTAAATAAAATGGGTTGTCAAAGGGTGGTGTATGCAACATCTTTTTTATTATAAAAATTCTTGTTTGTTGCGATTGAAAATGAAGGTTAGATTGCATTGCATATGGCAAATTTAATAATATAGATTGGATTTAGATTTAGAAAGACAAGAAAGAAGAAGAAGATGATGATTTGTACTTTAAACTAATAAATTAGTTTGTCTAAGTACCTACCCTATATTTAATATAATGTAATTTAGAATGGAAAAGCATATTAAGCTTTTTGGTAAAGAGGTTTAGAAGAAAAAAATTTTAGATTACCCAATTGAGTAATTTGGATGTTGCTGTCCAAGACCTTGTTTTGCTTAAAAAATTAACGACATACTTTAACTAACATCATCATCATCATCATCATTCGAGTTGTGTGTGTATCTATATATATATATATATATATATTACTGGTTATGGTTACAAAGCATAGTGGAGGATTAAAGTAATTCCACTTTGCTCTTCCTCCCAACTGGCATTAATATTGTTCTACCAAATAATTTTAGTTATAATTACAATATTTTTTATATAGGCTAAGAAGTAAACTTTAATTATGTAAGATCTTTATATATATAGTAAATTATTTAATTAGATTTAATTTTATTTTTAAATTAAATTATTCTTTTTTTTGGAGAATATAAATGGAGTGAAAAATTGACAAAAGAAATTTAATAAATTTCAAGCCGGTCACCATTCAATTTTTTATTTTTATGATCACTATTTGATGCTTAATCTAAATATATAGTAATAGGAGATTTCATATCTACAATCAAATATAGAAAAACAAATATACAACTTTTATTGAACCCCTTACCACTACTCAAAATAACTAAATACAATCAAAATAATAGTATACTAATATATAGAGAACTAACTCCAATGGGGAAAAATTAAAATCTCAAAAGAAGAATGAAAACTTCAAAATTTGAGAGATTTAGTCTAAATTTTATCCAAATATTCATTGGCAGAATTTTCTTCATTTTGTTAGGAACAGACAGTGAATTGAAGGTTTTAGGCGTGGAAACCGCACCTGAATCATAAACCAACCTTGAAGTACCATTTCAAAAATTGGTCCTAAACTGCCTACACATAATCTAGTCTAAAAGGCCAAAATTTCTTAAATTATGAACCACCAATTAATGGTTCAGAATGACTTAACCAAACGTAAGCTCAAAACCAACTAATCAATGAGTTAACCAAACGTAAACTCATAACCAAACCTAATTAATGAGTTAACCAAATGTAAACTTGAAACCAAACCTAATCGAACCGTAACCAGCTCTATTGGAAGGATGTGATGAATGGTTTATAATATGAATTTTTGGGTGATGAAGGTGGTCTAACTGCATTGAAAATGTATCCAATAATTCGATGGGAAAATTTCTACAAGGTCCTCAAATTTTCATATAATCTATTATTTAATCCTCGTAGTTTGAAAATTAGGTTATAAGATCCTTCAAAAGAATATTTCAGTATGAACGGTTGGTCAACTAAAAATTGCAAATTATTTTCCTAAAATACAATAATACCCTTTGGATGAATTAAATTAAAAAATTAATAATAATAATAATATCGGCTTCCACAACCTCCAATCTTTTCTCCTTCCACAGCCGCAACCTTCGATGAACTCCACGATAAACAGGAGTCAAAGATGGGTTTTATTTGTCTTACCATTCTCACTGCCGTTCCAATCATCCCAGGAACATCTTCAGTCTTCAAAGATGTTGCTGAAGTTGATCGTGAGTCAGAGTCTGTCCATTGCAGGCGTTGAAAATTGATGTTGCTGAAGTAGTCGGTTTTTGTAGAAGGAATGTCAGTTGAAGCTGACGTTTTGGTGAGCTGGGTATCCGCACATCGAAGTAGTCGGTTCCCTTCACCAGCATAGGTAAGGCTATTTGGATTTTTGTTTTCCAATTGAAATTATGATCATGTATGGAGATTGTATGAACATTTCATTTTGGGTGATGCTGAATTTTTTAACTTGAAGCTTTCTTGAGAAGCTAGAAAATTCATATTTTGTTATCTGTTGCATAAACAAGAAACTTCCTGTCACTAATGAAATGTTCTTATTTTGTAGATGAAGGAGATATTGGGTTTTGTATATGAAGAAGCAGGCCCGTCTCCGAGAGTCCCCAAAAATTGAAAGGTCATGTTCTATTTTTTTTTATTTGGAGCCCTAAAATAGGTATAATTTTTTTTTTCCCAAAAAAAAGGCCCTATTACAATAGCATTTTATCTTAGAAAATGTAGGGCCCTGTTCGATTGCTCCACTCACACACCCTTTAAGACGGCCCTGTATGTTGGTTTTGTAGATGAAAAAGACGTTTGGGTATTAATAAATGAAGAAGATGATTCTGGTTTTTGATGAAGAATGATGCTGGAGGGATTTTTATTATTTTTGTAATTTGTTTTAAATTTTAAAAGTGAAGTAAAATTGTTTTGTTTTATTAATTTTTACGGATTTTACTTTGTTTTGGAATTAGGAGTTAGTTCATCTTCTGCCAAAACCCTTTTCTTATAATAATAATAATAATAATAATAATAATAATAATGGACCTAAAAGCATATTATAGGAAAATGAGAGGAGCTGAGCGTAATAAAACAATATTTTTTTTCAAAGGTATTTTAAGTATTTGCGTTGCGAAAATGGTGAAAAACTGAGGGCATAATACTATTAGACGTTAAAGCTTAATTTTCAAATTACGATAGATTATATGAAAACATGAGTTCCTAAGAAAAATTGTACCTAATTCAATATGCGTTCCACTAGTAAGGTCCCATCAAGTCAAATTGATGCTTCAAAAGAAAAACCATTGTCTCCCAAATTATGAATTTTATAAACATAATAATAATAATAAAAAAAGTGGGTGTTGAACCTAATGTAAATGGGGTTCCTAATGGGTGCATCATAATGATGAATTTATCAAAATCCAATGATTGATACCCTCACATGAAAAGCTATCATTCAGCTTCTCAAGTCGAAAAAGAAGCTCATCAATTTGGGTAAATTATTTTTCCTTTTTCTTTTGGAAAAAAAAAAAAAGAAGAAAGAAAATGAAGACATATTTGTAGTTTAGAAATAATTAAGCCTTTTGTTCTTTTCAATCTCTCTACTCATTTTGCTTTTTCCCTTGGTGCTAATTACCTTTTATATGCATTTACATAAAGTCCAAAACTATCCTTAATCTTATTTTATTACTTTTTAAGACTTTAATTAGTTGGAAAGCTCAGTATCTAAAGTTTAGTTTAAACAGATAACTATAATATAAAGGTTATGGAAGGTGGAGATTTCAAGTTGCATTTTTGCCAATTACATTATCAGCATTTCTTTGATGCATATGGGAGGATTACCATATGCCATATAGCACACAATATTACTCAATCCGTTAGTGGTTTCAAAAAGTTTAGGTTAAGCTAATTTATTAATGATTTTGATAAATAAGTTTAGGTCCGTTAATTGAGCATATATCAAACGAATTTTTAAAATTTTTTTACTATTCACGATATTTCCTAAATGTAGTTAGTATATGATAATTATAATTATCGTTAATCTAATTAGTTATACTTGTATCTCATTAATTTGTATACTAGAGAGAGATTGATCCGTGAACAAAAATTAGTTTACTCATTATGACTTTGTTTTGCAAAAATAGCAGCTTAAATAGCTGTTAGATGTTATAGTAGTTGTTGACTGTTACAGGAACGGTTAACTGTTTTTATAGTGGTTTAAAAAAAAAAAGTGTTCGGTAAAAATAATTATTGAAAATACAATGACAAAAATAGATATAAACTAACATTATAAAAACAATCATATTTTATAAATATTTTACAATTAAATTGGATAAGATCTCACAGAAAATTATCATCTACCCATAACTCCACTTGGTCGATTTTTTTGAAATTGGTTGCATCTTAAAAAAATTGAACACAAATTTATAGAAACACAAAATGAAATACAAAAATAATAGCAAAACAAAGATAATAGTCATAGTATTTTTCATGTTCTTAGCTTTACAAATTCATAGTTTTCGTATACATATACTAATGCATATTTTTTTTTTCATTTTTTGGTGTCAAATAATGCGGGATAAGAAGGTGCTCCAGTTTGATCACCGATAAAATACGAATTATGTTAAAGTAGAAAATCTATGATTTGCAGAAAAATTAGAGATGACAGTAAAGCTTCTCAACATTTGGTCAATAACAATATTAAGTTATCAACCTTTCAAATGTATAATAGCAACAAAGCTAATACTTAAATATCAGACTTAAAATCACACTTTGACCATCAAAATCATAAATTTCATCTATAGATTATGAACTACAACATAAAATTGGTTTTCAAAAACGCATTCCACAAGCATAAACAAGTTGACCACATCATAACTGAAGCCAAAAATATAATCTCAAACTCAAAACCCATGAAATAGCCACAAATTCAGAACTAAAAATAAAAGCAAAACACATTCAAACCAAAATGAAACTGACAATTGACATTTGAAACAAACATAGCAAGCTCAAACTGACGAACACGATTATAACTGGCAATGAGCACAATAAAATAGAAACAGAAGCAACAAAATTGATCCTAACTCAATGGCAATTTTATTTTTCGAAGTTACAACTAATTATGCTTATTCAAAAGCTAATGAATTTGTACTTTAGTTAAAGCCCAAGAATATGCAAGTTAATGAACTCCAAAACCAAATCACAAAAGCATCAAGCCTCCTTTTATAAGGAGCAAAAGATGGAATCACAAAATATAATTCGACAATCCAATTATTTTTAATAAATAAAATCGAAATAATTTCACCAATCAGTTTGAACTTTAAAGCAAAATATGCAGCAAGCCAATTCGCTATATCAATCTCATAAAAAAAAATAAATATAAACCCATGTTCAGATTGCTTGATCAATTGAGGATTTCCGGCGGTAAACAATTTGGCGGGTAGAAGGGATTAGCAAAATGCGATGGTAACGTGAAATTGCGCATATAAATTAGGGTATTCCTGTAAAATTTATTGTTTCGACTCTAAAACACTAAACATTAAGGAGCTTAGCGTTTCATTATCTACTTATTTAACCTCTAAACACTAATTTAAACACTAGTGCTACCGAACACATAAAAAGAATGCTTAGTGTTTTAATCCATATAAAATAATAACCACAACTTCAACCACTGTTACCGAACAGAGCCTAAAACCACCGTAGGAATGCTGGTTGGTGGTCCAAAATGATTAACAGGCTGGGCTCTTCGGTCCATTTGTGCAAGTCCACCATTCTAGTATGGAGCATTTTGGGCCATCTCTTTTATTTTGGGATTTTTTTGCAACAGAGATTGTCCGACAATATGAAGGGAAAACTATAAAAATATTCTTTTTTTTTAGTTTATTAGACAAAAATAACTATTATTTTAATTTTAGTGACAAAAATAGTATGTTTCCTAATATGTACCTTTTTTTTTTTAAATTGGTTTATACAATTTTTTTTATTTTTTTCAAAATCTATTTTATGATTTGTTTTTAATTTGTTTATTTATTTAATTTTGTTTATATATATATTTATTTTTTTTTTTAAATGCAGTATTAATTTTATGTTGTTTATTATGATGTTTTAATTGTTTATCTTATTTTTATTTGTTTTTACTATTTACTTCTTTTTTTTAAGTTTTTGGTCGGTGACTGGAAATCGGAATTTTACTAATATTGTAGTAATTTCACCAAAATTGCATCATTAGTTTTGCATCACCCCTAAGATCCTGAAAATGCAACCGGATTTAACCAAGTCTCTCTAATTTGGCAGGAATCTAGAAAAAATCATGCAGCTTCTTCAACCATTGGCCACCAAAAAAACGCCACATAATTGGAAAAGCTTTATACTAAAATAAAGAGGGAGTCAAGATTAATCTATTGGTACTAAAATCGCAACTAAAAGTTATCGGAGTACATTTTCTAAAAACCACGCTGTTATGATAATTTATGTTTGTGGGTGTAAGTTTGATTTTTTCAAACTTTTACTTGTGCTCATACAAATTTGAAACGCTTTCGAGTGAAATGGGAGAAAGGCCCCCAACTCATATTTCCCTTATTTTTGTAAAGAGCTCAATACTCTCTGAAGTAAAAAGAAGGAAAAGCCCAACCCAAGCCCTTCATAGACTTTTATAAGTTGATGAGCCCATGTTATTTTAGGACTAGGGATGATAATGGAACTAGATTATAGAGCAATTTAAGTATGTTTTAACCCCCATAAAACAAGGATGATAATAGTGATGATGAGATAGTGATTTTCTTTTTCTTTGAAAGTGGTAATAAAATCGAATTTGGATACAACGCGTGCCAATTTTTGTCGATCTTATAAAAAATAGTTTAGAGTCGCCATTCTTTGGGAATTATTTTTTATTTCTTTTAACACACAACTTGACTCGGTTTTAATAATTTTTTTTTTTTTATGGCAAAATGGTCTTTGTACCAAAAGATTCCAAGTAAGAAAATTAGGTACGTCGCTTTGAAATTGATCGAAATGACACCCGAAAAAATTGGCTTCATTTAAATTACCTTAAGTTTTCTAAACTAATTTTATTAATTTATTGAAGAAGCCCATTTTATTATTTATGAGACTACCATAATTCAAAACCTAAGTGCGAAATAGTTAATCGCCTTCATTTAATCACCCTTTTGCAATTATAAACAAGTATCCATTCCACAACATAATTAAATAAAGGCATAAAATTTAAATAAAAGCTACAAAAATTGCCTAAAATAAATTTTATCCTTAATTAAACTCATTTTAAACCAACCCAAGCCTAACATGCATAACACTATTACTTGGTCCTTTATTTTCATTAATCATGCGAAGAGGACTCCTATCATGTCATCCATTCACATCTATTCATTTATAAACATATAATTATCAACACAACATTTCATTAATTAACAACTAATAAACACCATAAATATTTATTCTAAATGATACACACATTCATCTCTAATGCAAGATCCTAAATGGATTTAAACATCTAGTAAGAAGATCTAATACTTACTGGCTTTTAGACTTCATAAATTGTTTATTGGGCAATATTTTTGGTGAATTTTAGACTTAAAATGCTTATTTAGGGTTGTAGAGCTCTTTGGAATGTTTAGAGAATGCCGTGAAGGCACTGTTCCTCACTTCAGAAAGTCCTAGCACCCATAAAATTTACCAAAAGCAACAAAGACTCCCTAGAACGTCAAAGCGTGTTGTAACGGTACGAACGTCCACCATGATGGAAGACAAGAGTACTGTGACAGCGCTGTTCTTGCAATTTTTGTAGCCAAAGCCTTATGTTTGAGATTTTAGAAAACCTAAGGGACAAAATAAGTGCTGTGACAGCACAGGTGTCCACCATGACAGTGGATAAGAGTGCCGTGACGGCACTTGTGCCTCGAGGAATTCCAAGACAAAGATTTTACAAATCTAACTTTAAAGGAACTGAAATAAAGGCCAGGAAAAGAAATACAAACTCCAAAAGCCAATAAATCTAGATCTAACCACTAGAATCTTAAAAATCCAAAAAATGTAAAAAGAGATGTTTTAGAGATAACCTTGCCCTTAGATTTGGAGCTTAAGAGCTTTCACATATTTTAAGAATCCAAACTCGTTGTTTTCTTTAATCCAAAGTTTCCAAGTTGGGGTTTTTATTTGATATCTTCAAATCCTTAAAACAATTCAAAATAGTCATTTCTTAATATGTCTACTGATGGAAATGGAAGAAAACCATATTAATAATAATAGGTCCCTTTCAAAATCAAGCGTTTCCTTTAAAAACCCTAAAAACTTCCTTCAAATCACTTCAATCTTACTTAGGATCTTAAAAGAGTTAATTTGATATTCAGTGATTTCTGTTTTCAATTTTTAATCAAACAACTTTAATTGTTTATTTGTTAGGAAATATTGGTCGAGAGTTCTTTTAGATCTGTTAGGAAAATTATGTTGGAGTTAGAAATTCGATTTATAACCAAAACCGAACTAAAAATCAGTTCGGTTGCTATTTAGTATTTTTTATTTTACGGTTCCGTTTTCGGTTTCAATATTTTTCGTTCGATTTTTTTTATCGACTTTACAATTTCGGATCACCGAACAAAAAATGCTCACCCCTACTCTTGGGCTCTGAGATTCTCAGTGTCCTTTGAGTCCTATTGGATGCAAGAATTTCAGACATCACCGCTTTAGACTCTTTATATAAGATTTTCATCTGGCATATGTCAGACCTAATCACACTTAACACTTTCACCTAATAAATATAGTTAGAAATGTAATATAATTTACATGTACCTTCCTTTAAATTTATTTCTAATGGGTGCTAATTATTGTTGTTGGTTGTAACGGACAACGCTAGATAGGTTAGGTTATCGAGAGGATGTGAGGAATAAATGAACAAAAATAAGGAAAGGAGTCAGCTCTTGCGATAGGTAATTTAGTGAAATTTTTTTGATAATTTTGGTAACCAATTTTATCCAACTTTTTTCGGTAATTACTGCTACTAAATTGATTACTGAATTCGATTACTAATTTTTGCAATTGGTAATCGAAATACATTTTTTTGATAATTGAAACGAAATTTTCAATAACTGATTCGGTAGCCGGTAACTACCAAACTCCTTTTACCGCTATTTTAAACTTCAGCCTATGCAACGATGAGTCAAGAAGATGTAATGGAATTTTAGTGTCGAATTTCAAAACATTGTAGTTCTTAATTTTTTTAGAGTAAGTTTAACTGTTGTTAAGTAGAGTTGAACCATTCCATAATTGTTAGTTATTTGTAATAATTATTTACAAAATGTTAAAAATTAAAAATTAAGTCACTTAACCTTTTATAATATGCTCCTTAATCAGTTTAAAACTATCTGAAAATCTTTTCCGTCGAATGCTATATTGGTATTAAACATTGCTTTATGTTCACCGACAGCTGTGTATTGAATTAGGAAGTAAAACTAGTGCCACATTTTTCAAACTTCATAACCTTTTGTTGTCACGTTTATGTTATGCCATAGCACAAAGTGAGTTTAATATTAGCCACATGAGAAGCAAGCTCATTAATTAATTAATTCATTGAATATTGTATGTTCAATATTCCTTAAAACTGGGTTATTCCTTCATTGACTTAGAGATATATATTTTCAGTGATAAAATTAACTCCGAAGGTATCTTTTATTTCCATCATTAAAAAAAGAAAAAGCAAAATCCATCAATGCAATACATTAAAAAGTGATAGTTATTATGTCAGAAATATAATAATTATTTATTAAATGATTAATATATTTTTTTGTTTGTTTAATTTTTAAAATTTATTTTTTATTAATATTTTAATGGTATAAAAAAATATTAACACCTAATTTTATTATAATTTATAAATAAAAAAAAAAAAAAATAAAAATTAGGATACTTATTATGAGACGGAGGAGTATACAATAAAATTCAATTAGTATTATTTTTTGTTTGACATATTACATTCATCCCAAAATATAAATTTATTTCTCATTACACTTTTTTTTTTTAAATTATACGTTTTCTTAAAAAGCCTAAAATTCCTCTAATTTATAATAAATTTTTTATTAAATTGACTATAATATTTTATTTTAATAGTATCAAAACATTCACCTCTTTCTTATTTATGAGGGATATTAAAAAAAATATCATTTGACACTAATATAAATATAAAAAGTGATTTATATTTTAGGTATTATAGATTGAAAACGGATTTATATTTTGAAATTGAGCTAATATGAATCAATTCACCATTATTGAAAAAAAAAATTAAATCATCATTTTTTTTTTACTTTTGTCGGAAAATAATTAACTGAAATTAATCACATTAAACACCTGTAAGAATGAGCAAAAACAGAATTTAGAAAGTAAATCCCGATGAAAAATGTCTTAATCAAAACGAAGACTTTCCTATCCGCCAAAATCTTGTTATGTATTGATCTCAAACGAGCAAATCTCCAATTTATATTAAATTAGGAGCAAGCAAGTTGTACCAATTAATTAATTGATTAAACAATTTTCATACTGATTGAACTTGTCAAATCTGCATCTGCCCCTAATTAAGACAACCAAGTCACAGTCATATAGAACATGGCCATCAATATAAATAATTAATTTCACTACCCTCTAAATCAAAGGTCCAAACCAATGTACAAAATGCCGGCTATTTTTCAGAAATTTTTAGTGTCAATATTTATCTTGAAAACTCAAGTGCTCTTTTTAATATGCAAATAAATGCATGCTAGAAACTGAATTTAACGTTTTTTTTTTTTAATAATAATTTGAAGTTGGTTAATGATAAAATAAAAAAAAACTTATTATGATTCAACTTTGAACTTATCACAAGTTGATATATTTCAATTATAACTAGATTTTAGGTTTTTTTTTTTCCTGTTAGGGTTTTAATTTGTAGAACGTCTGTATGAAATAAAGTCAAAATATAGATGTTGAGATTCAAAAAACAAAAGTGAAATCAAAACTAAATTATTTGGTCCTTATCAACTAACCACATTTTCAATTTGGCAAAAACATATAAATGCAGTCCTTGCAATTGCATTACTGAGGAATCTGCAAAATTGCTAGCATTAGCGTATACGAGTATTACTAATTTTTTAAAATGATTATTTTGACATTGTTCTTTCTATTACACCAAGAGGTTTACTATTTTTTAGACTGATTTGTTGCCAGTTAAATTATATAATAAAAAGGGGATAACACATATCTAATATACCTTTTAATTTATTTATTTTAATAAAAATAGCTTCTTTTTACTTTTTTTTTTTTGACAAAACCAACTACTTTTTGAAGAATTTTTGACAAAAACAACTATCAATGGTGATTATTATTTTTTCAATCCTACACGCTTCATCTCATTCAGCTACCTTTTTCTTTTTTGTTCGATAGAGTTTCTTCCTTACACTTCCATCGTCTTTCTTTCTCCACTAATTTGTTTCTTTTCATCCATGAATTTTTTTTATTCATTTCATCTCTGAACTTGATTCGAACAAATTTTTGCAACCAAAAGAAGTGCGATGAATACTACAATGAAACTAATCTTTGAAAATGAAACTAATCTTTGTTCAATTTCAAAGAAAAGAAAATCAAACGTAAAGGCATCTAATCAGTTCATTTCAGATCTGTTGAATTTTTACATTCTCCTCTTCCTCCGCCATTTCACCTCTATCATTGGTGTTTCTTGAGTTTTACCACCTCAAACACAATGAATGTCTCTCTATTTTCTCCCCTTTTATAGATCTTCTATTGAAAGTGTAATTTACTTATTTAGTATTGAGTAGCTGTTTATTATTATTTTTTTAATTAGTATGGTTTCAATATTTATTTTATTTTTTGGAGTTGTGATGCGATTTAGAGAATTGAAAATCCATATTTATATAGGAAGCCAATCGAGCCATTGTCATATGTGCCTATAGTGATTAATGACACATTTGAGCTAGTATTGCTGAAGTTATTTGTTGAACTGTATCTTGTTTTACTGTGAAAAGCTATTGAAGAGAGAAATAAAATAATAATGACAGCATTTGCAATCTTTTGCTTGTTAATTAGTATTTTTATACTCTGTTTCTTCTATAGCTATTTGTGCCATAAAAAGATATGTTTTTTACTTATTAATAAAGAAGGTAAGAAAGTTAAAGGATTTCGTATATATCAATAATACTACCTTCGTTTTCAAAAGATTAAGACTTGTATCTGAAGAGTAGCTTTTAAAATGTTGAGACTTTTAGTATATTTGTGTGTATTTGGATAATTTTGGGTTTTGTCTTTTAGTGGGAGAAATTTGGATTTTAATACATATGGGGTCCACTTTTTATATGGATTTGATGTAAATTAGTGGTGAAAAATATGTGAGATCCACTTTTTAAATTAAGTTGATATGAGTTGTTAAGGTAGAATTGGAAAAAAATTATGTAGAAAAAGAAGGGTGAATAGTGTAAAGTCTCAACTTTTTTAAAATGGAGGTAGTAATAAATTGGAAATAGACATAAATACTTTTTGTATTTGACGAACGAATTTCCACGAGGTGAAGTGATCGTAGGATCAAGCAAGCTAGGTCATCTATAGAATATAAAATCCTACAAATCTATTTCACAATCTCAGAACTTCAAAAACATAAGATGGAACACGCTTGAGGATAAGAGAGAAGACTAGAAAAGAAAACCTTATTTTCTCTAAGGTGGCTATTGCAGAGAATAATACTTTAACCTAATCTCTCTTATTAGGTGGTATATATATAGGTGTTTAATTATTAGGGTTTCTCATTTAACCCTAAAATTCATCGCACTTTAATTTGGCCTTATCCACGTTTTACATATCATTGCAGACTTTAATTAATTAATTAATTCTAACAAAAGTGATTAAATGACTTGTTCATGTTAACCATGCAACATTATCTAAAGGCAACATTTAGTTTTTACTAAGTATTCAAAAATTCTAGTAATTATCTTGTTAATTTTGCTACTAATAAAATAGTATCTCGAATATGTTGACATGGCAAGTGCTGGAGTGGTTATAGTAAGACTGTTTTTAAAACCATATTTTACAATTTTAATATAGATTTTCACTGCTTATTTCATTTTTCTACCTTACACTAAATTGTTTGTTTGAATGCTATTATAAAGTTTGGTAAATGTTACTTTGAACTATTTTATATTTATTCACTAACTTATGTAAGAACAATAAATAATTAATAGTTAGCTCTGAATATACTTTGAATAAATTATTAACATAGTTTGAATTGTTTTAATTTATTTTGTTGCTACTCAAATTGACGAGGTTTTGATTTTTTTTTTTAGCATATTTTAGTTCTAAACATACTTTGAAAATTTATTTAACATATTTTGAACATATTTTTTAATTTTAAATTTATTAGATTTAAGTCTTGTTTGGGTTCTAGGATTTTTTTTTTATTTTTTTTATTTTGCTTTGGGATTTTATAATTTTGAACATCATTTAAATATGTTTTGAACATGCTTGAACAAAATAGTTTTAAACATACTTTGAACATTGGTTTAACATATTTTGAACAATTATTTTGCAGATTTTGCTTATGTTTTTTCAATCAGATATTTTTTTATTTGTCATTTTTATTTTTATTAATATTTGTTATTTTTTAAGTTTTGGAAAGGAACGGCAAATACATTGAATGCATCAATTTTGGAGATTTAATTGTATTATTTAGTAATTATAAGTAAATTTTTAATTATTTTTAAAATATTCTTCCATTAATATAATTTAATAAATTTTTTAACACAAATTATAATTTACTTTGTTGTATTTATTATTTATTATTATTTTTATAATATATGATATTAAATTTGGTAAGAGTATAATATTGATTAAAATTTTTTTAAATTTTATTTTATAAAAGAAATTAAAAAAAATTACATTAATAGAATGATAAATTAATTTTTTAAATTGAAATGTGTTTTTAAAATTTAATTATTGAATTTTTAAATTATTTAATGTATGGTATTAATTAATATTAATTTTTAAGATATTTATAGGATGAAGAGTATAATTAATACACTATCTAGATGAGAGTGAAATTTTTTTTTGAGCTTAAGTTAGGTAGCTATTTTTATCATAATTTGTTAAAATGGTAGTTAGTTTTGTCAAAATTTATTAAAAATGTTTAGTTTTGTCAAAATTTGTTAAAAATGTAACTACCTTTGTCAGAAAGTTGCAGTCGCATATTTGAAAAGAAATTGATGAGAGGAAATAAAGAATCAGTAGAAGAGTTCCAGAATTGAAGAATTATTACATATTTGAAAAAAAAGAAGAGAAGATACTCGTTTATGCCAAAATGATACAGCTCGTAAAATAGCTTGTTCGTGAGCATGCTCGAGCTCGACTTATTGAGCTCGATTATTGAGCTCTAGTTTGACCTGTTTAGCAGACAAACGAACACGAACGAACATTTAGCAAGCCGAGCACCGAACGAGTCACAAGCAGTTTAGCTCATTTGCAGCCCTACCCATGACCTTTAGTTGCATAACCATAATTTTAACATTGCACCAAGCTTTAGTAATAATAAGAAAATAAATTCATCTACTGCGTTTAAATTTGATTACTTCACTTTTGTTTGTTGTATTATACTACCTCCAATTTTTTCATTTCTTTACACCCTAAAAATATAAATACCAATACAACCATACTTTTCACTAATACCAGTACAAAATAATAATAAACAATTATCAACCATTTACAACACTTACTTTTTCACCAATACCAATACAGAAATATTAATAAACAATTAAACCTACTTACCCAAAAAGGAAACGTAAACAATTGAAAAAATTTAC
>CATIWJ010410160.1:0-21123 GCA_949640765.1 Croton laevigatus
CTCAGGTCCATCCGACGCTATCACAAATTCTGAGGTCGACTCTGTCGCTCCTACTTATCGGGACCCGAAACTCCTACAAAAATCACTACTAGCAAATGACAACTCACAAATTATTAACTTATAGAAGAACGGGATGTTACACTAAGTTTCTCTATAACAGCAAAATGCGAAAAAACAAAACGAAATAAAAAACTAAAATAATAGCAAAAAAATCGAAAATCATAAAATGAAAGGAAGAAGCAAAAACTTACTAAATCACGAAGATCAGCAACACGAAACGAAAATTATAAAATGAAATGAAGAAGCAAAAACTTACTAAGATCTGGACACAGGAAGCAAAAACGAGAGGTAGGTCGTTTGAGATCAGAATTTCTACGAGGCGAAATCTTGAGAAGAAGAAGAAGAGACTCTGAAGAAGAAGAGAAGACGTTGAAGAACAGGAAGGGAAGTAGCAAAAACTTACAGGAAGCAAAAACGAGAGGTAGGTCGAGGAGAAATCTTGAGAAGAAGAAGAAGAGACTCTGAAGAAGAAGAGAAGACGTTGAAGAACAGGAAGGGAAGTCTGAGGTGCGTTAACCGAAAAAGGGGAGAGAGCCCTTTTTTGCAATTAAAAATTGAAAATGCCGAAAATCAAATTAAAATTATTTTCAAATTTTTTTTCTAAAAAGAAAAAAAAGGGAGCCCGTATTTCTATATATTCCTTTTTTTTTTCAGATAATTGGAGGCCCTTCTCAATCGGTGGGCCCTGTGTAGTGGGCCGACTGGCACAGGGCCTTAGCCGGGCCTGATGAACAATTTATTAATAATCCATACAAAATATAACCCGACACTTTTTTACAGTAGATATAAAAAAAAATCATGCATTGTTCTTTTTGTACTTTTTTATTTGAAATGACATTATTCGTTGTATGGTAGGAAAGAGAAGAGAATAATTTAGAGAAAGAAAATGCAAATCGGGTAAACATGTTAGTTAGGTAAAAAATAAATGAATTAGTTAAAGTAAAGAAAGTTTGATAATTGAAATTTCTGGAGGGAAAGTCCCTATGTAAATTCGATTTTTTTTTATCTTTTAAAAACAGATATGTGGCAGATTTGGGGGAAAAAAAAATCTCATTAAATTTTGAAAATATTTTTAATTATTTTATTAACGAAAGATTGCATAAAATTTATCCAATAATTATGTAAAAACTGTAAAATATATTAGTTGTACAAAATCTATGTAATATATTATGCAATATATTAGTTGTACAGTAAGTCTGAATGCTTTTGTGTAATAGGTAGTAGAAATGTTTATTTTCTTTCCTTATATGGCTCTTTTCAGTCCCCAACTGCGCCATTAAAAAGGGACCAAATAAATGCTTATGCTTAAAAAAACCAAAAAACGCCGTCTTCGTCCTGATACCTCCGCCTTATCCACCCACTGCCTGAGAAATGAAGTGGGAAAAACTTGATTTTCGATAATATGCAGTTTACTTTCCTAAAGCTTTCGTCTTTCAAACTTCAAAGCTATTGTTTCTCAGTTTCCACCATTGTTAAAGCTTTATTATCCGTCTCTATTTGCCTCAGATTCTTTACTACTATAAATGAATCTTTTTCTTCTTCATTTCTATGGTCCAGCAACAATTTTTGGTTTGTTAAAGTTTTCCCTTTTGTTTGGCTATGAAGGGTTTGATTCCAATAAGAAATGTAGCATTAAAGCAGGTTATTGGAAGAAAGAACAGATTTTTGTCATCATTTTCTTTATCCCTTTGCAAAGAAGAGGATGAAGGAATTACCCTTTCTACAGGTTTGCCAAAACCCAACTCCAATAATAATCTTGATTACTGTTATAGAACTGGGTTTATTAGTAATGATTTGAATTTGTTAAGTATAATTAGTTTCCTTAATGACATGTTTAAGGATAATTTCAGTTCTGCATTTGCGCTTTACTTCTTTAGAATTTTGGAATGTTCTTCTGAATTTGAGTGTACAATTAGGTCGACATGTAGATTGATATTCATTTTGGTTTCTGGGAATTTGAATTACAGAGCTGTAGATTTGATTCAATTTCTGGTTAGAAATAAAGGTGTAGAAGTTGGTGAGGAGAAATTTTGTGATTTGTTATTCATACTTTTGTATGAAACCAGTTTCGGCAATAATAAATATATAGAAACTGTATACAGTATGCTTGTTGGGTGTTATGTTAGAGAGAAAAAAGTGAATTTGGCTCTTCAATTGGTAGAGAAAATGAAGATTCTTAACATTTTTCCTTCCATGGGGGTCTGTAATTCGCTGCTCGAGGTAGTATTAGGATTGCAGCAATTGGATTTAGCATGGGGTTTTTTGGAAGAAATGAAGAATCATGGGATGGTTTTGAATGCTTCTATCTTTAGCTTGTTTATTCGGAGTTATTGTAATGAAGGTAGTGTACAAAGTGGTTGGAAATTGCTTATGGAAATGAAAAAGTATGGGATTAGTCCTGATATCGTTGCGTATACCATTTTAATAGATGCGATGTGTAAAGTTTCTTGCTTGAAAGAGGCCACTTCTTTGTTGTTCAAAATGAGTCATTGGGGAATTTCTGTAGATTCAGTTTTGGTTTCTTTAGTTATTGATCGGTATTGTAAAATTGGAAAGATAGAGGAAGCTGTAAATCTGTTCAAATGCTTCAGAATTAGACCTAATGTTTTTGTATACAATAGTTTCTTGTCAAAGCTATGTACAGAAGGTAACATGATTCAAGCTTCGAAGGTTTTCCTTGAAATGTCTGAGTTTGGCTTGCACCCAGATTGCTTTTGCTATACTACAATGATTGGAGGATACTGTAAAATAAGTGAAATAAAGAAAGCTTACCAGTACTTCGGCAAAATGTTGAAGTGTGCAATTAGGCCGTCTGTAGCTACATATACATTGTTTATTGATGCGTGTTGCAAGGCCGGAGATATGGAAATGGCAGAATATTTGCTCCAGAGGATGATTCTTGAGGGTTTGCCACCTGATATTGTTGCATACAATTGCTTAATTGATGGCTATGGAAAGAAAGGTTACTTGCAAAAGGCTTTTGAAGTTTTGGATGTCATGAGATCAGCTGGTGTATCTCCTGATGTCATTTCCTACAACTCCATTATTCACAGCCTTGTTGTAAGAGGATTTGTGGACGAAGCAAAAGATATTCTCGGCGAAATCATCCGAAGGGGTTTGTTGTCTCCTGATGTGGTAACTTTCACTAATGTCATCGATGGATTTTCCAAAAAGGGGAAGTTTGAGGAAGCTTTTTTTGTCTGGTTTTACATGAGTGAGCGTGAGGTGAAACCTGATGTTGTGACGTGCAGTGCATTGCTTAATGGGTATTGCAGAACACGTCGAATTGATGAAGCTAATGCTCTGTTTCATAAAATGCTTGATATTGGACTTAAGCCTGATCTTATATTGTATAACACTATGATACATGGATTTTGTAGTGTGGGAGACATAAATTCTGCATGTAACTTGGTGTCTATGATGATTAATAACGGTATATTCCCGAATAACGTTACTTATTGGGCACTTGTTTTTGGGTTCGAGAAGCAGAAGCTTGAGAATCCTAAGCTATGTGCAGATTTCAAACTGCAGCAAATTCTATCTCAGAGTGGTGTTTCCGTAGATGTTAGTGAATTTTTTGCAATGGTGCATCAACCTGTCAGCTAAATTGTCAAAAGTTCTACAGAAAAACAAACCTAGATAGCACGTTTCAGCTGTGGAGCTACTTTGAAAACTTATTAGCTGTTTGTTTGGCTTTTGAGCTTTTTTGTTTCTTGGACATGAACTTTTAAGCTGTTTTTATAAAAGTTGCGAAATGCCTCCCTTTTATAAGTGCCTTTTGAAAGCAAAAAGGAGAAAGTACAAGCATTCCCTTAGGGTTCTTCTGATGTAAGAGATGAGCTACTGCATTTATTCAATTTTCCTTTTATGTTACAATAATTGTTAAAAGTAAAGCTTTGTGTGTTGATTTGCCAACTGAATCCAGTTCTAATGTGCAGGCCTGCAGGGTAGTGCTAATGCAAGTGTTGTTCCGGTTCAGGACATGAACTAGAACCAGAGTTTCAATTGAGTTTCAGTTTGGTTCTTGGTTCCGGTTCAGATCCCCAACGATCCATGAGCAGCCTTAGTGGGATGCATCATGCACCCAGTTATAAAAAGGTTGTTTCTTCAAGGTCCTGTATTGCATTATGTACTTCTTCTCTGGGAATATAATGGTGCTCATATTGTGGTTGAAGATGAAGATTCTGGTAGTATGTTCTTTCTTGGTACTGTTTCTTCCAAATTGGTAATTTCCAGGTTTTACATTTTCATATCAGCAAATTGATACATAGAACTCTGCTGTAAAATTGCGTTCATGGTGAACTGGACAGCAGCTGATGCTTGCCAAGAAGCTCTTTACCAAATTTCTGTCATCATGAAAGACCTCTGGCTGTAAGCCACTGCTGAATGGCTGCAAATGGAGACATTAGGCTTCACATAACCATTATGTGAGGAGACGGAGAAGCTAATTTTTTCTAGCTTCGTGACCACAGCAAGCATGCGAAAGAACTTCCATATGCGAACTGTAAATGGCTCCAGCCTCCATGAGAGTTCTGCAATTGAGAAGCAACCTAACAATCTCTAAGAAGATGCAAATTAGATTTGTCAAAGTTGATGAGACAATGGTTTGGAAGCTGTAATATCATGTAACATGTCATAAAAAAATATGTAATAATAGATACCAATTTAAGAGTATTTTTGGTTTAAAGTGAAAAAAATTGATGAAATTGATCAAAAACTCAAAGTTGAAGGTAATTTTAATATTTTTACTATTTTTAAATTGATCTTTAATTTAAAAAATGCTGAAACTCTTACAAGAATGGTTATTTATGTTGTTTTCGTTATAAAGTTGAAATTATGTTGAAATTGTTACTATTTAGATAATTCGTGTTGAAATTGTTACTTTAGTCCTAATTCAACTTATGAGTTAATTAATTACAGTTTACTAGCAAATTACAATTTCGCTCCATTTTTTGAATTTGTGCTGAAAAACACCTCATTTTCTCGGTTTGTAATGAATTTATTAACAAGTTGAAAATATGCTTAAATTGTTCTAATTGGCAAAGTTTGTACTGAATTTGTTATTTGCGCTTAACTCGGCACAAATCAATAAAATATTTTACTTAAGATATATATATTTTTTTAGTATTTGTGAGCATAAGGTTTGTCTATAAAATCTATGGAGGAATTATTTTTAATAATGTTACAAATAGACTTTTTCAAAAAATTATGATAGTATAAACTTTTTTTCCCCGAATAATTATATATCAAAAAATGGGGCAATTTGAAATAGAAAAAACTTAAAGGACTGGAAAGAAATAGAAGAAGAGGATAAACATAAGCCATGGGAATTTTTACACTGCTCTCACTAGTTTTCGTATTCCCGTTACGATCGGGCTCTGATTTTTCACACTGCATAACCAAAACCCAGAAGAAGAAACTCTATCCACACAAAATCAGAGCAATTAATCAGAGAAAGATAGAATCTTTGAATTCTTGATTGCTCAAATTCATTTCCCACTGGTAATTTCGACGCCGGTACTTATTTTGTTCGCATTTTTCTTCCTTTCTCGCTGTAATCCCTACCCTAATCGTTTAACTGATTCATTCTTCCTGGAAATTCAATAGTTTTGAGCGAAATTCGAGTTGGATCTGTTGCTTTCTTGAAATTTCATGCTATTTTTTTATATTGAATTTCTGTATATTTGATTGCAGATTAGTTTGTTTCTTTCTTTATGATGACGCCGGTTTGCCCATTTGTAAAAGCTGCTCGTCCCGACGATTCGTCATTGAAAAAACCCGGGGAAAATCCGGCGAAGAAAGATTCAGGCGACTCCGCCACTGCCGGTGCTTCTCCTGCTAAATGCCCCTTCGGATATGACTCTGCCTCTGCCACTGCTGGTCCTGCCACCGCCACCGCCACCGCCACCGCCACCGCCACCGCTACCGCAGCTGCTTCTCCTAAGTGTCCATTTGGATATGATTCTGCTACAGCTTCTCCTAAGTCTGGTAGCATTTCTCCAAAATGTCCTCTTGGATATGATTCTCAGTCTTTCAAAATTGGTCCCCTCAGTTGTCTTATATGCCGAGCACTTCTCTTTGACAGTTCCAAATGCTTGCCTTGTACTCATATCTTCTGCAAGTAAGAATTAATGGAGGATATTCAGCTTTAGTTATGTGAAAATTTGTTTATTTGTTTGTTTATTCTTGGTTCTTGTTTGTAAAGTTTTTTGTTTTAATTGAGGTAGAGCTTGTATTTCGCGGTTTCGAGATTGTCCGTTGTGTGGAGCTGATATTGAGAAAATTGAAGCTGATACAAATCTTCAAGCTGTAGTTGATAGGTTCATTGAGGGTCATGCTAGAATTAAGAGGTCCCATGTTGACGAGGCCGAGAAAGGGGAGGAACAAGTTGGTGATGAAAATAAAAAAGTGATTTATGAAGATGTTTCTTTGGAAAGAGGTGCTTTTTTGGTGCAACAAGCCATGAGGGTATGCTATTATGTACACTTTTTCATTTGTCTGATTGGATGGGAAAGCTAAAAGCCTAAACAAACTGCATTATTTATATTATATCTTGATGAAAAACTAGGAATCTTCTTTTGAACTGTTTCGTTATCCTATTTTTTCTTTCAAGTCTTTCCACTTAGCTGTATCTAGTTAGTTGTTTACTAGTTTGTTGTATTTCTTTAATTAATTCTTATGTTAGATGGATCGCCATGCGTATTGTGTAGGCTTTCCGTGCCCAGAATGTGGAAAGTGCCAAATCAAGACTCAGTCTCTGTGCAGAAGACATCCGAGGTCAGATAGAAACAGAAGGCGACACTTCAGAGTTGTGCTCACAGCTTGGAGCTGTCTTGGGTATGCTTGGTGATTGCTGGTATGTACATTCTTCGCCTTTGCGTCTATCATTTTTAAGCTGCAATCTGTCCACTCACTTGCTATAGGTTTCTATTGTTAGTTGTTGCTTTTGGTTTCAGTGTAAGCCAACCTTTCAAACTGTGGAATTTTAAATATCCAGGAATCTGGACATGTTATGATGATAAAATGGTGTAATTGTTAATTATTGGTCTTCTATTGTCGCATTATAGGATTGCATCTTAACAAATTTATGAAAATTTTCTGAATTGTTAGATTGTCTTGATTTCTCTCCTCGACACTTCACTTATACAACCATAATAGGGGAAGTGAAAGAAGGAAGGGAGGGTTCATCATAGCATTAAATTGGCAATGAAAGATTTATGTATGTCCTTGTCTTAACCCCAAGGTACTTTTTTATGGAACGGTGAACAATTCTTTAGTGGGGAAAAAATGTCTAGCATATCTATTTTGGACGGAAAGCCTAGTGCTCCTTTAGGCTATGATGACTATATTTATGAGCACAGGGAGGGATCTGGAATGTTGTTATGAGGGTTCTTTTCTCAAGTGTTTAACTTTGAAAATTTTTTGTGTATTATTTATATTGCAGTAGAGCATTGGGAGATGCTAGTTTTGCAGTTGCTTATTTTGAAGAGAGTGTAGGATTCCTCTCGAAATTACTTACTGAAGATCAGGAGGTTATAACTTACCTACCCCTTACTGCTTGCAATTTAATGTGTGATTATAATTTGCAGAGCTTTATTAATATAAAACCTTTTTTGGCAGATCATCCATACACTTTCTGTTTCTCTTAATAAAATTGGAGACCTTAAATATTACGATGGAGATTTGGAAGCTGCTAGATCTTACTATTTTCGCTCCCTCAATGTGCGTCGTGATGCCATCAAACAGAATCCTAATGTTTCATCTCAGGTAAGCAGGGAAGCCTGCAGACTCCATTATGGTTATTTTTCATTTCATTTATCATTTCCTGCAACTTTTAATTGATCTGTTCATATTTGAATTTTAGATGAAAATGATATATCAGTCTTTTAGTGTGGCATATTTTCTCACCTCTAAGAGCTTCCTTTGCCAATTTCCCTTTTTTTGCCATCTTGAAATATTTACTTCTAGTTCTGTATCAATGCTCATTTATCACCATTTAATCTCTGCTTGATATGGTCCAATTTATCCAGCGGAATTCTCTTCCTGTACAGAGGGGACTTTTCAGTTTGTAATCCCTTGCAACAGGACTCACCAAATAAGAGACTAAAAAACACTTCTAACTGATTTCTGAGAAGAGATCTGTTGGATCTTGAGATGAATCAGAACCTCTAGAAATGACCAATCTAACCTTGATGGACTTGTTCTTCTGACCAGTTGCGTTTTTCCCTAGGTTTACTACATCTCATTCCTGAAACCCAATTTCTTAACCATCAAATTAGGGTCATCATGCTCCTATATTAAAACAGTTAATATAACATTTGATCATTCATGCAATTGAAGAAGTTATTTTCTGACTTCCTGTGAATTTGATTTCAGACCCTTGATGTGGCTGTTTCCCTTGCTAAAGTTGCTGATGCTGATAGGAGTCTTGGTAAGGAGGATACAGCAGTAGATGGCTTTCAGGAAGCCATAAACTTGTTGGAATCTTTGAAGTTGAAACCTGAAGAAGAAGCACTTGAAAAGAGGGTAAGATTCATTTTCTTGACCTTTCTCGACCATTTGATCCCCATAGTAATATAATTTGATGTTTCATTTCCAACTGCAGCGACTTTCAGTGCTGGAATTTCTTAACAGTCAAGTTTCGGAGAAGAAACAGTATGATTAAACTCTTTGAAGTCAGCTTGCCCAGCAGAGAACAAAAAATCTACCCACATTAAATGGCTCTTTTTATGTATATATGCAAAATGAAGTCAATATCAAATAATCTCCGTTGTAGTCTGGATAATTCCCAGAAGATGGATCAAAGCTTTCAAAAAATATTTCAGGTATTCCCACAAAACAAGTAATGCAACACTACTGTACTTTGTCTGTCGTTATGTAGATATGCCTACATCTGACATAAGCTACTCGAGCAGCGGCCTGTCTGAGAATAAGATACTCCATTTTGCTGTTTCCTAATGTAAGTTGCTCGTGCACTCAAACTACCATGTCTTCAGTTGGCTATTATTGATCTTCTGCTGCTTTCTGTTTCCTTCTGAATACGTATCCTGTGATTAAGGATCGGAGGGACATGTTCATTAAAAAATGTCACTCTTTTAGATTTCTGTGTGGCTTGCTATCTTGTATGCCTCCGGAAAGTCTTGGGATGAGACTCTAGGAAGTACGAAGCGGTGGCTAGTCTTTCTGAACTTGAAAATGTGCTTGGTCATATGTTGTAAAAAGTTCTGTTATGTTGGTCTCAGATGTTTAAACATAAATAAATGAAGATTGGTATTGGAACACATTTCCTTTCCTTTTCTCTTATCTATTTAGTTTTCTAGCTTGAGTTATCTTTCTCGTTCACCTCTGAAAGTAGTCGATGATGATGCCATGATTCTTGCCTTGTTAAGCTCTGTTTTGCATTTTTTTCTACTTCTTTTATCTTTCCCCCCACTTTATGGCATTGAGTCGTCGATGAGCATTGCACTATTTTTTGAAAAATAATTTTGGTAGAGTTAACTGCATTCTTCTTGTTAGTGTTTTCTATATGCTAGTGGCTGTGACTGTTCAGTCCAAATGAACATAAAAGCTGTGAAGTTTTGATGAATTGACTTGTACTATAACTCAAGTTTTCGTATAACTCAGGAAAAATAAAAAAGCCGAAAAATGTAGTATTTATATGGATGAATGTTGATAGTGAAGTCGATGATTTAAACCTTACTCTCTTTGGATGATAAGTAAAAGCTATAGAGTATCATATGATTGGAAGGTTTTATTTATATGATAGATGAATTAAAAATTTTGCAGAACTGAAAAATAATCTTGAAGAAGAAGAGAATAAGGGGAAAGAATAAAGTGTTTGGAGGACAAAAATATTGCACATGGAAGCATGAAATTTTTATATTCCATTCTCTTTAGCTAAAGAGAAATGATTACTTGCATTATAAGTATACCTTGATTCACTTCCTTTTTGATACTAAATGCTCTTATAAATGTATGCTATGTCCCCTGTGAAGACATTCTATTTAATTTTATATTCGACACTAACAGAGAAATAGGATGTTCAATCATTAAAAGAAACAAAATAATATATGTTTTACTAAAATAAGCAATTATACAATGATTTGTTTGATTTTATTCCAAATTCCTGTGATGAAAATTAGTATTACCAAAATATGAAGCAACCATCAATTTGAAAATTATAGTCTTGTAGATTAATTATGATTTATAGTACTTTTGTAATGAAAATTGTTAATCTTAAATGCTTTTATATACATACATATATATATATATATATATATATATATTTTTTTTTTAAGAATTGCTAAACTCGTATAAGTCCTTGGTTGATATTAACCTTTCGTTCCCCTTATTAATCACGACTTAATCTAGATATATATCTGTTACGATACATGATTATGATTAACGCCATATCTTGCTAAAGTAGAGGTGGCTAAAGAAATTAGTTACATCTAAGATGTACGAACGCATACCCTTTAATTATAGCAGTAATTTGGCGAGCGCATAATTCAGCAGTTAGAGTGATTTATGAGCACCTCCTGAAACAAATCACACGAGAGATAAGTTGTAGATTTATATTTACTCAGCTTAAATTTCCTTATAGCTTTTCTTAATAGCTCAGCTTGAACGAAGATTTAGTCAGGTTCGTGGGTTTGAATCTCTATTGCCGTAAATTTGTCTTGATTAACGCTTTCTTGAGCAGTTCGAATTCATAGGTTTGATTCTCCAATAGTGTAAGTTCCTTTTGATCAAAGCTTTCTCGAGCAGTTGGGCGTGAACGCAGATTTAGTCAAGCGGGTGGTATGAACATCTAATGGTTATTAAAGAAACAAAAAGATGGAAAACATTAGGTAGCTCACAATGTAAGCTTTAAATAGCTTTATTGAGTTTCTTTTTCCTTAATGGGATCT
This sequence comes from Croton laevigatus, assembly GCA_949640765.1. Lineage (NCBI taxonomy): Eukaryota > Viridiplantae > Streptophyta > Magnoliopsida > Malpighiales > Euphorbiaceae > Croton > Croton laevigatus. Next base: position 10,971 of record CATIWJ010410160.1, read on the forward strand.
TTAAGCCTCTACACTTGTCTAATTTCTTTGCTGGCTTTTCCAATAAGATTTAGTGCTTCTTCTTCTAAAAGTTCTAATAAAGATTAAGATGGTTCTAAATCTTAATTACTAAGGTATAATAAGTATGTATTTCAATTAAAAATGTTATTTTCAGTTTTTATTAAAAGAAATTAGGAACTTCAACCTTAAGATTACATATGAATTCATAATTAGATATAAAAAAAATTATATTTATACAATAAACTTTAGTATAAAACAATATTATTTTTTGAAACAAAGTTGTGCAATCATTAAGTACATTAATAATCTAATCATGTCTAAAAATAAGTATATGAAGGTGCTTAAGGAATATACACTTTATTTGAATCAAAATACAAAAATCATAATTTTGTTATCAATAATCATAATAATTATTCTACCTCCATTCCTAATTTATTGAGACTTTAAAGTTTTTTAGTGTTTTAAAATAAGTGAAATTTTTGGTACTTTCTGTTAAATTAGGACAATTATATCCTTCATTTTATAATAGATGTAATTTCTTTCTGTTAAATTAGGACAACTATACCCTTCATCTTATAATAGATATAATTTATCTTTAATGTATGTGTCGTTCATTTTTTATATTCAGTGAATATGAGTGGTTACTTTTTATAGTAAAATGAAAATAAAATATAAAAAACAATGAAGGGTTTATGGTAAAAATTTCAATTAAAAAGTAACTACGTATATGTATAAGGACTTAAGATTTGCCAATTATGCCCTTGAGCATCCTATAAATATGGTAATATTTATGAGTTGGCGGGTCCATGCATGCTTCATAAATTACATTAAATTTGTAAATAATTATAATAAAATAAAAAAATATATATTATAATAATTAAAACCAATTGTAAAGTAACACAATGCAATATGCAATAAAATCCAAAGAAAATTTAGAAACCAGTTCAAAAGATTCAAAGTTTCCCATTTGTGCCTACAAATAATTCTTTCTTGCATTTCTCATCCTTTCCATTCTTCTTCTTCTTCTTCTCTGAAACCTTAATCTTCCATGGCTTCTTCTCCTCTTCTGCAACTTCTCTTTTTCTTCTTCTTTTTTATCATTTCCATTGCTTCATCATCAAATCAAACTCCTCAGGTAATATTTGTTATTATATATATAAATTTCTCTGTTTATTTATTTTTTCATGATCATCAATTATCTATGTATAGTATTTTATGTTTTACCCATTAAATTGAAATTTTTTGCAGAAATATGTAGTTTATATGGGAAGTTCAATATCAAATGGAAATGACGAAGATGCAAAAATTGCAGAATCAGCTCATTTGCAGTTATTAACTTCCATTATTCCAAGGTTAATTGATTAATTATAATTATATTAGATTATTTTACTGGGAAATAAATATGATTTAATTAATGTATTTATTATCATAATTTTTGCAGTCATGAAAGTGAAAGAATATCTTTAATTCACCATTATAATCATGCTTTTAAAGGGTTTTCTGCCATGCTTACAGAGACTGAAGCTTCTAAGTTGTCTGGTAATTCTTTCTTTAATTATATATGTATATTTTTCTTCTTTTCTAATTTGCTATAGCATATTCTTTTTGCTTCAATTATAAGAAAGGATGAAAATGACAGCTTTACACTTTGGACACTATGTCTATATATGAAAATGACAGCTTTACACTTTGGACACTATGTCTATGTCTATATATATATATATATATATATATATATATATATATATATATATATATATATATATATAGAGAGAGAGAGAGAGAGAGAGAGAGAGAGAGAGAGGGTGCTTCCACACTGCAAGACATGCACCGTTTTTTTTTTTATATTTTTTTTCGATTCACATGGTAGATTGTTTATACCGAAATCAATTTCAGTGTCAACTATTTATTATAAATTTTATATAATTACAAATTCAACGGTCTTAATTATTTTATACTAATATTATTTAATTTATACAGAATCAAATTCTACGAACTGTAAACTCTTGAAATTAATCTCGATAAAACAATTTACTGTGAGTAAAAAAATATAAAAAAAAAACAAAAAACCTGCGATACTCTCCATATATATTTGTGTGTATTCATTTTACAGTTTAGGAATACTAATTCTTAATCATTTGTGACTGTTCATTCAAACAATATATTCTTTTCAAGAATAGAAAGTGTCGCTTTTTTTTTTTTTCCTATGAAAAAATAGAGAAGTGAACTTGTAGTTATTTTGTATCGAATTTATAGCTGATTAACTAAAGTAGGTAAAAAAAAAAAGAAAAAATCTGTAACAATTTCCCCTTTTTTCTTGTAGTGAATAATAATAAGAATAAATTTATTTTATTACTAAGCAGACATAGAACATGCATTTTATTATAATGGCAACAAATTAAACTTGAATTACAGTCTGGATTTGATTTCATCATTTTTAAAAGAAAATGATGATTAACTCACTCCAGACAATTTTTTGCCTTTGCAATTATTGAGTAGGCCAAACACAAAAGAAAAGAAAAAAAAAATTTAATTGCGATTATTACTATTTATCCTTCTTTTTTTATTATAATTTTCTATTTATTCTATCATAAAAAATAACTGCTCACATTAATTCAAATGTCATAATCATCATAATTCAATAAAAAATACCGAAAGCATCACTGAATTTTGCCCTAAAGTTTTAAAAATTTAAGAAAGGAGTAATAATTAATATCTAGAATAAAAAGAAACACACAGTAATTATAAATTATATTCTTTTTTAATAATTCAAGGAAGAATTTTTAAATGCAATATTATTTTATTGGAAATAAATGGTGAAATTTATTACAGGGCACGAAGAAGTAATATCAGTATTTAAAGATCCAGTGCTTAAGCTTCATACAACACGTTCATGGGATTTCTTGGAAGCAAAATCTGGATCCCAAGTCACCCATAAATATCCCAATTTATCAAGTGATGTTATTATTGGGATGATTGATACCGGTAATTATTTTAATTTTAATTTTAATTTTTTATTTTCTTTATTTTTTTGTTGAGAGTAAATTTTTATTTCCTTCATACAATTAAATTAAGTAATTATCTGTGTTGTCCTTTACGAGTTTAGCTAAACTTTAGACTCATTCGTGACTACCGATAAGTTTTCAAATAATTTTAAGCGTATTTTTTTTTTGAATTAACTATAAATAGTTAAAAGTTACTTATACATGTAATTTTACCAAATATTTTTACTTTTTCAGAATAACCTTTTTTTGAACCGTGTAGAAATGGTTGATTATTATAATTCGTAAAACAGACATGAGCGTAGATGATACTAATGAAAAATTTTATTATTATCGTGTGATTTTTTTTTTACCCCAAAATTATTATTGTGTGATTGTTTGAATGGAGTTTTGCATGTTTAAAAGGGACCTACAACACTAATTAAATAGACCAAACAACTACTACAAACTAAAAGCCACATGTATGTGTAGGCCACATTTTCCATATTCCATGTGCTTTAGTTCTTCGTATCATTTTCTTGATTTCAACATTTTTGTACTTCTAGATCTATGGATATTTGCATTTCATAATATATAAAAAAAAAAAATTATCTATGTTAATTGGGTCTGGTCCATTCGATTTTCTCATTATTGTAACATAAAACTCCGAAAAGGGAGTTGTATTTATTACGCAGCATAGCATACAGGTATTATTATTCTCTTAATTTGTTGAATATATAAATTAAAAGTACGAAAGATCGGAGTTCAGAACCTAACTTAGTGGTTAATATATTTTATGATCCACAGTTAATTATAAGTTCTATTTTCCATATTGTCATCTATATCTGGCATGTATTGGACTGTAGTATTATTGTATTTTTTTTAACAAAATATTATTGTATTAATTATTAAATACATTTTTATAAATTCAGATTATTTTCGTCCAGCGACCTGTTTTATAAATAAATTTTGAATTTTTTTTTTTTACTTCTAATAATTACTTTCAAAATTATTGTTTTTTAGGCATTTGGCCAGAGTCTCCAAGTTTCAATGACAAAGGAATAGGAGAAATCCCTAAAAGATGGAAAGGAATATGCATGGAAGGACATGATTTCAAAAAATCAAATTGCAACAGGTGATTGTAATTATTCTTATTTTGTCTGGTCCACTCTCAAAATGAAAATTTTGTTTTGGTCCCTAATCAAAACTACATCGTTTTGAGGGTGGAATATATAAAAAATGTTGACTTTTCCAAAGACTAACGGAAAATAGATGAAAAACTACGGAAGTATCTATCAGTGTAAATAGCGAAATTTGAGGGATATAGAAATCGAATTTTAAATATACGAAAATCTAAGAGTAGATTTACTAAAAAAAATTAGGGACCCAAAAAAAAAAAAAATTTACCCCATTTTAATATTTGCCCCTCCAAATTAATCAATTAATCTTTTTTTTCTAAAAACTATATAATTATATTATTTAATTATTTTGTAGGAAACTAATAGGAGCAAGATACTATGACTCACTACAAATCACAAACAAGAGCAATAAGACCCATGAACCCAAACCAAATGGGTCACCAAGGGACTACATTGGTCATGGAACCCACACCACATCGATAGCCGGTGGTGTGAAAGTGGCTAATGTTAGTTATTATGGCCTAGCCACAGGCACAGCTCGTGGTGGCTCACCTTCAACTAGGCTAGCCATTTACAAAGCTTGCACATTAGACGGTTGCTCTGGCTCAATAATTTTGAAAGCTATGGATGATGCAATTAAAGATGGAGTTGATATTATTTCAATTTCAATTGGAATGAGCTCAATTTTTCAATCTGATTACGTTACTGACCCTATTGCAATCGGTGCATTTCATGCTCAACAAATGGGAGTTTTGGTAATTTGTTCTGGTGGAAATGATGGACCTGATTTATATACCGTTGTTAATTCTGCTCCTTGGATTTTCACTGTTGCTGCTTCAAATATTGATCGAGATTTTCAATCTACTGTTCTCCTTGGAAATGGAAAGACTTTTCAAGTAAGATATTTATATAAACTTTTTATGTTCTTGTCTCTCCCATCAGCTGTGGACTACTTTAATAATCTAGATGGGTTAATTCCATTTGTCTCGTTCAAGTACTTCGAGACAAATAGTATTTTGATTTTTTTTTTCCGCACGGTAGATGATTGTCTATATTGAGTTTCGAGAGCAATTGCAGTGGTTCACGATTCGTAGATATTGACTTTGTATTGTAAATTAAACATAAAATAATTATAATTGAGACCGTTGAATTTGCTGTCATATAAAATTTATAATACAGAGTCAATTTCTGTGAACTGCAACCCACTGAAATTGATCTTGGGACTTAGTATAAACAATTTACCGTAGAAGTCGAAAAAAAAAAAATCAAAATGCTGAAGTTCTCGATCGAGAACTGTAGAATTGCCTGTTGCATCTGACTTTTTCCATTAGAAAAATTAAGATTTTCTATCAATACGGTAATGTTTTACGATCCTTTTGCTGATAAGTTGCATTTTTGTTTGAGGAGTCTGAAAATGACATGATAGATAGAGTTTTTTTTTTTAAACAGTAATTATTATGAGGTAAATAATCCAATAATTGGATATTTATCTCATGATAGAAATTACATTTCTAATTCTTAATTTTATTACAGGGATCTGCCATTAATTTCTCAAATCTCAATCTCTCGAGGACTTACCCTCTTGCATTTGGAGAGGAAGTTGCTGCTAACTTCACTCCTATATCAGAAGCAAGGTAATAAAATTTATTTTCTTACATGAAAATTTGGTCCTGATAAGAGGCAAGAGCGATTGAAGGACTTTAGAGTATAATGACAGTACAAGAAAGTCAGGAATTTGAAAGTAATTTTCCTCTTTACCCATGTTTGACAAGATTACAGGAAGAGGAGAATGGTGGGAGTCCGAGCCTCCGAATTCCAAGAGAATTTCAAATTTTTTTAACAAATTTCAAAAGCGTTTTTAAATTTGATTCCTATAAATATGTGTAAATTTACTTTGACTCCACGAACTCAAAATTTTGGCTCCGTCACTGACTTTGATCTTCTTTGATAAGTCCTTTTTGTACCGAAATATGCAGGACTTGCTACCCTGGATCATTAGAAAGACAGAAAGTTGTTGGCAAGATTGTAGTTTGTACCGATGATGATTTTAGTGTTCCAAGACAAATCAAGAAATTAGTAGTAGAAGATGCAGGAGCCAAAGGGTTGATTTTGATCAATGAAAATGAGAAAAGTGTACCCTTTGATTCTGGGGTTTTTCCATTTGCAGAAGTTGGCAATTTTGCAGCCTCTCAGCTTCTTAAATACATCAATTCTACCAAGTAAGTATTACTTGTAAAACCAATGCTTCTTTTAAGAGGCTCACAAATAGACCTGGCCACGGTTTGGTTTGGGCCGTGAACTAGCAGTTCATCGTTCGGGAATTCTCGGCCCTTGAACTGGACTGTAGTCAGAGAGAGTTCACGGTTCGACAATGGCTTAGTTTAGAGGGAGGTTCTGGCGGTTATATTATAACCTTCAGTTCATGGAAGATTCTGGTGGTTAAGGGACAGTTCTGGTGGTTCCAACCGGATGGTTCACTGTCGGTTTATGCAGTTCAGACACGATTACGTTCATTGTCGGTTCTGGTTCAACATTTTCATGAACCTTGAACAGAACTGCCGATTAGAACGGTCTGAAACGGCCCTTGGCCAGGTCTACTCGTGACTTATTTTGACCAGGTCTATGGAACCCCCTTTAGACTAAACAGAATCTAATGGAATTTCAGTCCAAATTAGCATTTCAACCTTATAATTAAGTTATTTATGGGGCGCCTTTTTCCCCACAGGAATCCAACCGCAACAATCCTGCCAGCAGTTGATGTTTCTGGGTATAAACCAGCACCAGTTGTTGCATATTTCTCTTCCAGGGGACCTGGACTGTTAACAGAAAACATTCTTAAGGTTATTTACTAGTACATAATATGAAAAATATGTGCCTCTTTAAATTTAATTTTCGATGAAATCAAGGTAATAACTAATCATTAATACTAATTGTTCAGCCAGATATAATGGCTCCGGGAGTTGCTATTTTAGCTGCTGTGACTCCTAAGAATGAATCAGGAAGTGTTCCTTTTGGGAAAAGGCCTTCAGGATATGCAATAAAATCTGGGACTTCAATGGCTTGTCCTCATGTAACTGGTGCTGCTGCATTTATTAAATCTGTCCACCGCGGATGGACTCCTTCCATGATCAAATCTGCACTTATGACAACAGGTTTGTGATTAATTTTAGCTAATCGTTGTTTTTTTATCTGACAATTTAGATCTTGTTCAACAACAGCTTTTCAGGTTTAGATGATATGTTGTGTCTCGATTGATCAAAATGCTAGTCTGTTGACATTTCATCAAGCGATAAATCTTACAGCTAACTGCTAATATAACAGCTGACTTTGTTGCATTTCTTTCGGCAGCGACGATTTACAACAACATTGGAAAGCCCATAACAAACAGTTCAAAATCATATTCAAATCCACATGAAATTGGAGTTGGAGAAATTAACCTACTTGCAGCTCTTCATCCAGGACTAATTTTTGAAACGACGATGGAAGACTACTTGCAATTCCTCTGTTACTATGGTTACACAGAGAAGAACATAAGATCAATGGCTAATACAAAATTCAGTTGTCCAAGAATTAGTTTTGATAAACTGATTTCCAACATTAATTACCCATCAATCTCCATTAGCAAGCTTGATAGACACAAAGATTCAAAATTTACCATCAAAAGAACTGTAACAAATGTTGGAACATCAAATTCTACATACATAGCTAAAATTCAAGCTCCTAAAGGATTATTGGTTAGAGTTTTACCTGAAAAGCTTGTTTTTAAAGAAGGCTTATCAAGATTGGCGTTTAAGGTCTTGTTTGATGGGAAAATGGCTTCTAATGGCTATAATCATGGATCTGTTACATGGGTTGATGGTAGTCATTCTGTTCAGCTTGTTTTTACGGTAAATGTTGAGTAAAAAATGATGTAAGGCTATAGTTTTTTTTTTTGATATTTTCTTGAAGTTATATATAAAAATATATATAATGAAGGATCCAAGATAGTGAAATTGCTTTTGTGAAGAAAAAGATAGAATCATTGAGGTTTTTATATTTGTAAATCTTTTTGTCTTTTACTAACAAGAATATTAACATTGATTCTGCTTTTACGTCATTCTGAGAAGATTGATTATATTATTTGATACAATAATGCTAGAGGTCTTGCGACAAGACTGTCTTGCTATATTTTTTGACAAATTTGAGTGGAGTACATGAAGAAAATAAATGGATCATATGAACATCTTATTATTTGATAACATATTAACGGTAGTGACAATTACCAATTAATCAGTGGAGGAGGGATTGGCCTAGCGATAAACATTTCCCACGTAGAATGATAAGGGAAACCAGATTAGTATTTGCAATAATAAAAATTTTAGCCTTTTTTTGTCTACATTTACTTAAAGGGCATGGCTACACCTCTCGTTCAAGAGGTGCGAGAATTTGCAATTTTTTTTGTTTTTATTTGTACTGCAGATTGTTTATATTATTGAGTCTCGAGATTAATTTCAGAGGTAGCAGTTTACAGGAATCGACTTTGTATTATATATTTCATATGACTGTAAATTCGGCGATTTCAATTATTTTATATTTAAATTACAATGCAGAGACAAATTTTATAAATTGTGGACCACTAAAATTAATCTCGGGACTGAATATAAACAATTTACCGTTTGAGTCGGAAAAAAAAATATATCGAGAGAGGCATCTCTTTTCCCTTACTTAAATATGACCAATAAAAAAATAATTTTATTTCACTTTTTTTACAAGAAAGCAAAACAAGCAAATCATATACTTCAATACTTTCTTAAGAAAAGGGCAATTCCACATCACTCGTTCGAGAGATGCGAGAATTTGCACTTTTTTGTTTTTTGTTTCTTTCCGATTTGAACGATAGATTGTCTTTTTAGTTCTGAGATTAATATCAGGAGCTCGTGAAATTTGACTATATATTATAAATATTATCTGACTGTAAAATTTAACAGTTTCAATTATTTCATGTTTAATTTATAACACAAAGTCGAATTCTACGAATTGTAGATCATTGAAACTAATTTCGGAACCGAATACAAACAACCAACCGCTCGGAAAAAAAAATTGCCTCTCACATCCCCCCCCAAAAAAAAAAAAAAAGCCATATACTTTGATAAAAACTTACTTAAAGCACATACTTTAAAAAAGACTTAATTAATAATTAAATTTTGAGTGAAACCGTACACTGACTTGACTTGAGAAAGAAAGAAAGAAAAATAAAATAAAAGAAAAAGAACAATGTGTTCTTCATGAAAACTTGCTTTAGAAATAAATAAATAAATGAGGCAAAAAAATTAAATTAATATGACTTCCAAGTATATAAATTTTTTTTAATTAATTATTATTAGAATGTCGGTGGTAAGAAGTAAAAAGCTCCACTCGATATATATATATATATAGAGCCAATTGATGCCTCTGGTTATAATTAAAGTGATGCCACTACTAGCAATGGCTTCTCTGCTTCTTCTTCTTCCTCCTCTGTTTTCATTTCTATTCTTTCCCATTATCTCTTCTGCAACTCCACTTCATAATCCCAAGGTCTATATAGAATATAAAGTATATATAGATTATAAAATCTTTTCTTAATTTAAAATAATTTGCATTAATAACTATGATTATAATATATATGTTCTTGATGTTTTGATTTAATTTGATTGTAGCCTTATATAGTTTATATGGGAAGTTCTTGGAACTTTGATCATAATGAAAGACTAGATGCTAAACTTGCAGAATCTTCACATTTGCAATTATTATCTTCCATTATTCCCATGTTAGTATTTTTCAAATTCTTTCACTTTTCTTATTGTTTTTTTTAGTTTGGATTTTTTTTTTTCAAATTTAACAGAGAATTATACTTTTGCAGGCAAGAGAGTGAAAGAATATCTTTAATCCATTGTTATCACCATGCTTTTAGAGGATTTTCTGCTATGCTTACAGAAGATGAAGCATCCTTACTGTCAGGTAATTTTAGTTTTCATGAACCATTAAACAAAAAGACATAGATTGTACCTGATTAAT
>CATIWJ010410253.1:0-18962 GCA_949640765.1 Croton laevigatus
TTCTTTCGGAGATTGATAAGTGGACCCTAAGAACAACGTTTGCAATTTTAGTAGACAATAATTATATATATGATGAAACAGTACAAATTTCTTGAAGAAATTAAGACAACCAGTTTATTGGAGTTAGGCATTTTTTGCCCATCAAAGAATTTGAAAAATAAATTAAAAAACAAGAATACATGTAGTTTAAAACGAATTGATAAAAATAAATTAAGCCTTAAAAAACAGAACATATCACCTTGTTAGAATGTCCATTTATTTCTTATTATACATATCCTAAAAGGAATTTTTTATCAATGTTTTTTGAACATAGAAGAGAAGTTTTTATTTGAAAAGAATAAAAGGTAAAGTTAGATATACATACCTCTGTAGCTATCACAAACGAGTGCAGAATTCTTGCACCCACAAGTGGCTCATTAGCACCATAAAATTGAAGGTGAAGTCCAAATATGTTGCATATGAAATCACCAGCCATCTTTTCTTAAGGGATATCAGGTGATCTCCCCTCAAGAGACACCTGAAAAAATCGCAGTTTCAAATAAATGAAAATGCCTAAATAGAGCAGTTAGAGTAATTGAAGTACAACATGGATAGCACAACAGAATTCAGGAGTATTGACTTAACTCTCCAATCTCCACCCTCAATTAATCATCTCCTTAACTCTCCAATCTCCACCCTCAATTACTGCAAATCCAAAAATTTGCATGAAATCTCTCCTTCCGGACTTCATCGGCAGCAAGTTACCAACCCAACAATAATTATACTTGAATGTTGAATTAACAATCAAACACCAAAAAAAAAAAATAAAGATCAAATACTTAAAAAAACTACTACTATAAATTAGATCAATTATTGAAAATCATTGCCAAAAAAAAAAATCCTCATCAAATATGAAAAGCAGCAGAACATAATACATTTATATGAATGATTTTTTGGTTCAGATCTCCGTCTGAAAACAGTTGAGATAGATCAAGTTCATAAAGCCAAAATCTGCAAATATATAAACGCATCGTTTAAACAAATATAAACATAAAAACAGAGTTGCTAGAGTCTGAAATTGCACAAATAACTACTTTTTAAAACAATGAATCTCCTGAATACAGATTAATCCACAAAAACAAATAATAAGCTAAAGAGTATAACATAATCTAGCCTAAAAAAGTATGGATTGAAAAAAATATAGTATATAGAAACGAAAAACAGAGCAACGTACTACTATTGATAGAGTTTGAAAATGCACAAAACAACCACGTAAATAATAAAGACACGCAATATCCTCAATACATAAACTTAACAAAATATTGTGCCTTAAAACGGAAAACAGAGTAGACTGCTAGAATATTATCATCGATAGAAGTCGCCGTTTCTGTCGAAAATGGAAAGGAAAATATAAATGCAGGTAATAGAATGCATACAATAGAAGCATAAAGAGAAGATGGATCAGTACTACTAACCAAATAAGTAACCAGTGAATGCTTGAGCCTTGAGAGAGAAGAAAACTCGCTGTAACAAGACACTGTGCGAAATAAGCCCTTTATATACTGGTGTGGTGAAACGGCCAGTCTGTTGAAATACGTGGGCGAATACGGGCATGTTCGTGGTGGCGCCCTGTAACGGATCAGTGCTGGCCAATTCGGTATCACCAGCAAAAAAAGTAGAAATGACCTTGACATGTTTTCGAAGGATTTTTATACTTAATTTTGGTTAATTTCACTTACTCAGCTTTTCAAACTTGAAGTTCTGATTTGATATAATGAGTGTTCATAAACACACCAAGAATGATAAATCTTATTTCAAAGAAGTTTGATTTGAGATTATGCAAGCAATTTGGTTCTAAATTAATCACGGGGAAAAATCTTGAGAAGTTAAACCAAACCAATTGGATTTGGTTTGATTCATTTGCATATTCTGAAACTTTTAGTAGTATTAGTTTTTCTCTTTTTTTTTTTGACATCAAATTGCTGGTTTTATTAATTGTTTAAAAGAATATGAGCAATACAATGTGGGCATATATTCTAGATCCGAAAACTTGCATCCTATGAAATAGAATCTGCTAAAACATGGGCAAACTCATTTGCAAGCCTTCTAACCCAGACCAATCTAACAAGAGGCATTTGGTTTAAATAAAATTTAAAATCATCAATTATCCCCCCTAACAACTAAAATCTGGAACTGTTTTCTGAACCGCACCAACTACCTGCAGACAATCACTTTTTCAATAACAACCCGTCTATGAGAGGAGCTAGGCAACCAATGTAAAGCATTTCGCAAAGCTATCACCGGTGCAAAACGTCCCACCTTCACACTTGCACCTGCCTTAACAAATGCACCAGCATGGTCTCTTACCAGAAAACAATATGCGGCAAAGCTTGAGTCACCCAATGCCGAAGCATCAACGTTCATTTTCAACCATCCCATAGCCGGAGCTCGCCAACTTGCATATTCAGCCTCGGAAATGGACACTACCGGTCCTCTTCTGCTATTTTGCCAACTGCGAAAGAATCTAACAGTATTTGAAGCCACAAAGTACGGAGCATCATGGTGACCATCCCACAACTGTTTGTTTCTATTATTCCAAACACCCCATAGCAACTCACACTCTTGCCACTGTTTCGAATAAAAGTGCAGCAATTCCAACAGGTTCTCAAACTGAGCATGTGCAATATTGAAACCTTGGTGAACAAGAACAGTGAGTGAGTGCATAGCTACAAACAATTAGAGAATGCAAAGTAGTTTCCACATTACAACAAAACGGACAGTCAACACCATTTCACAATTTGCACTAATCTTAGGTGGTGGTAAGATAACACCAGTTTCAAATTCAAACCGTTAATATTTTTTTTACAAGCTATATAAGGTCGTTCTTTTTTCTTTATTCTCAGTGTATATAATCAACTTAAAAAAATATGTACATTTTACATGAAAACTTAGAATTATTGGAATTATATTTTTTTATATAACTTTTAATTTAAATTTAAAAAATTTATAATCGAAGCCATTTATGATTATCAAAATTCCCCATGTATGATGTAATTGAAACTCAATTTCAGAGGGTGGTAATAAATTGCTTTAGAAGACAAAGGGTCCCAAATTTTAAAGTCCAGAAGAAAAATTGTCAAAAATGACAATAAGTATATGCTCTAGTGATTGAATCTGGTCACACATTAAACTACTTCCGAAACACATATTTTTAATTGATTTAAATAACACATATCCTAAGTTTCATGGTTGAATGCCTATGGCCCCTCTTGGCTTTGGTTGGACAAAAATGCTAAGTAAACTCAAAAAATCAATAACTTTCTTGTTTTTATTGTTGATTAGCTACACCTTCAAATTCTTGTTTTGGATCCTGTGATAGTATTATTATATAAACATATCATAGAATAATGGATATTAAAGTCGATAAAATTGGATAATCTTGTGTGTATACGATTGGGTCAATTTTGGCTCTTAATTTTTTTAGATAATATAATTTGGAGCGTATCCAGTTTAAATATGTTATTTACAAATTTCTTTTGTTTTTTAAGGGACTTTATTTTGGGTTGCTGGTTATAATTTTCTCCAGTATCACTATTGTTTAAGCATTTATATTGTCCCTATCCCCACATATATGCTCCTATATACTACTACCGTATTTTTCATTTCTTTATATTTCAAAAGGTATGATTAAATATAAGTTTGGTGTTGATAGTTTGAGGGGCTGTGTTAGGTAGATTAAAGTATTATATATATATATATATAACTTAAGTATAATAATTATATTTTATAACTAACCTAAACATACTTTAATCTACCTAACCCAGCCCATCAAACTATCAACACCAAACTTGAATCTAATTATACCTTTTAAAGTGTAAAGAAATGAAAAATACGAATGTAGTAGTATTTTGCGTACTGCATTGATGATATTACTTATCTTTAGATACTTGCACTTTATGTATACTGGGTGCAAATTTTTACATATAATGGACGCAAATTGTTTATAACCGAATCTGTACTGAACTGCGTGCGTGAGTTCAAATATCTGTATATATAAAAAAAACCTATACTGAACGCAAATTTTAAACTCGTGTCAATACATTATTATTGATTGTTTAAAAAACACAAAAATAGCAATTTGAAATTTTAAATATATATTTGGAATAATTATATAATGGAACAGTGACGACATGTCATCCGCTGACGTGCAGTAACCAACTAATGAAATTAATATATTTGTCATTAATTTCAATTACCTATGAATAATTAATAAGTGACTGTATTAAATACAACATTAATTGTTCATAGATAATTGAAATTAATGCCAAATGTATTAATTTTATTAGTTAGTTACGGTATGTCAGCGGATGACATGCTGTCACTGTTCCATTATATAATTATTCATTTAGCTTGCTCTTTTTCCACAGGAGGTTTGGCTTGTTATCAAAAAATGTAGTTTGGATTAAAGTGGAAATATCATACAATAGTGTTGCTTAATTATAATTTCATGAAGTTGATGACTTACCTTCTTAAATAAATTTTAAATAATAAAAGTTGAACAATAGAAAAGATCTTAGACAGCAAAAATAAATAATCATATAATAAACAAAAGTACGAAAATTGACCTCGTACGACGTCGTTTCGTACTAACACAGATATTATAAAATAGAAGCATTTATTTCTCACATTCAGATTCCCCAAAATAATCTAACGCGCGGCTCTGTTTGATGACGTTTCGTCCTTTAGGGATTCGTGCTTGCTAATGTGAGCGAGTATACAATTTATTTTACATCCGCGTGTAAAGAAATAATCACAAAATTAAACTAAGAAAGCATTTTTAAAAGCTATGACAGAATGGTTTAGAATATATAATTATCCAAAGAAAAATTAATTTTCTGCTGATTTAATATTATCACTTCGACCCTTCTGTCACACAAAAATAATTTTCGATCCCTTTTCAATTTCCCTCTCTTTTTCGCATCCTTTGGAGAGAAAAAGTTCCTCAAAAATCAGTTTCCCTGTTCAAATCTAGGGTTTTAGTTACTTCAAGCTTAGTGTCTTTAATTTCTCACCTTCTTTGATCCAGTATTTTGATTAATCTCACTTACTCAGCTTTTCAAACTTGAAGTTCTGATCTGTGCATGCTCGATTTTGCTTCAGGTATGCATTTCTTAAGCCTAGCTTAACTTACATTTCTTGTTTTCAGTTCAAGTTTTCAGCTTTGTTTTGAATTTTATATTGTTCAAATGCAGTTTGAAATTTAGGGTTTGAGCTTGTTGGTTGCTTGTTTGAATATTGGTAGTTTTGCTTGCTATATTGGGTATAACAATTTAGGGCTAGCTGATTTAATTCTTATGAATTGGAATTGGTTGAGTTTTGGGTACTTCAATTTGTTTGAAGAAGCTTAGGTTGTGGTTGAATAGAAATTTTGAAATTCAAGGGGTTGAATTTGAACTTCTATTAGTTAATAACATTGCATAGGTCAACATTTGGAGTTCGTAACCATTTATGAATGGGACTAGTCAAGTAAACATAAGTGCCATAATGGCTTACTGAAGTTCTTTTATCTAGATCCTATCATTTCAAATGCCTACTTATTGGAAAAAAAGGGGCCTTGTAGAAATCTGTTTCAGTAAGTTTAGCAGCTGATTTGAATATTTTTCATCAAGTTTTTCTGTATTGATGAGCTGGGTTGCGATTAATGAATTGTATCCAATTTTCTGAAGCTCAGGCTTTCTAGTTTCAGTTAGAGTCATGTGTCTTTCTTTTGTTATTTTTCTTGATTTCAGATGCTCTCAATGTACAAGCGTCTATTTTAGCTTCCACTCTTTGTTCTGATATTATTGTCAATTTCAGAAGGGGGTTTTCAGTCTACTGTAAATAATATGTCAGTGATAGAGCAGTTTTATGGTTTGTTTTGCAGTTATGAAATGATTGCCAACTGGCTCTCTATGGTTATTTACTGGTGTTTAATCTAATATGATGTAAATACAGGATAATAATCAGAACTGTCTCCAATTTCGGATTGTTCTGCTGACAGGAATAGCCTTCTGAAACTTTTATCTGCCTTCCAGTGGAAATGCAGACCAAGAAAAGGGTTTCTGGAAGAAATTCTTCTAGAGAGCATGTTAGTCCAAGGATTTCAAGAACTCAGAAGAAAGCTCCTGATAATGTACATGGTGGTCAAAAAAAAGTCACAGAGCTCATCACATCTTCAGTGCGAAAACAGAGATGTGGTAAGTTGCATTCTTCCTGATTTGCACTTGAACGCATAACAATACCAAACACACACAAGGTTTTGATTGATGCCCCATTGGGGTAAAATTGACTTCAAAGTACTACTAGTTATTTTCTCATGCTTTGAAAACATTCGATAGGCGGGCTTCCAAAGAAAAAAGGGGATCCTGATGCAACTACAAAGTTGAAAAATGCGTCTAGTGCACAGTGTAAAGAGGCATCTAAAACTGCTGCTTTTTGTGATGAAAGGGATTTGGCGGTAATCATCTAGCTATGAGTGAAGTGCATTTTTCTTAATACCTTTTGATATTTCTTTGGATTTCTTGGTGCATTCATAACATTTGCATGCCCTTGCCTATGCTGTTATTATGTTTGAATTCTTAATTTCTTTTGCAGGGCTGCAAGGAGGAACCATGTATATTTTCTCCTGCTTTTCACATATCGACAATTGCTGGGGAGGGTATTGCCAATGGAGGTAGCCGATTAAGTTGATCTTTCCTTAGATTATATTTGTTCTGTAGTATTTGGTCTTCTTCTTGCTTATAATTGTTTGTATGTGTTACTTGTTTAGTTAACTTCATCAAATTGTTTCGGCAAGAAGACCAGAAATTACATGATAACTGTGAAACTTACTACTCAACGGGTGATTTGCGAGATGGGCATATTGCTCAAGTTACTTTTGAATCTACTTCCAGGGAAGATGAGGAGGAATGCCATAATGACCTAGGAGTTGATAAAAATCCATCATCAACAGTATTTCAAATTGATAGAAATACTTTGGATTCTTCAATTGTAGATTCAGAAGGAGTCGGCCTTTCATCTGAAGTTTCAGCTATATATCTTGCTATGAAGAATTCAAAATTGGAGTGTGTTGATGAATATGATCAAGATTGCATGACAACTAGGGAGGATGATTATGAGGAAATTGATGATTTTGACCCCTATTTATTTATAAAGAACTTGCCTGCGTTGTCATCAGTTGTACCTACGTTTCGGCCAATGTTGCTTCCTAAACAGACACGGAGCTGCCCTTCTACTACTCTTGTTTTAGATTTAGATGGTAAGTCATGATTATCATGCATTGTTTGGTTTGCTTTCATTCAGTTATGCTGCTTGGTGTAGATGAGAGTTTATGTCTTGCATTAACTCATCAAAACATGTATTTTGTTAATTATGTGGAGGCATGTTATCTTGGTTTCATCCATGAAGAATATTGCAGAAGCTTTTTCTTCTGCTTATTTTTAAACTCAATTCTTATTAATTCATTGTAAAATTTTTCTTGTTGATTGTGTTTCCGAACTGGGAGATGCAATATGTGAATCTCACCTGAACATAAAACTTTCAGTCTTATATCTACTTATGTATAATGATTTTAGGATCAGTTAATTTTACAGACATGCAAGGATCAAAGCAGAGATATATTCCAATTTTAAAATTTGATTTTCCCATTCAGCATTCATGTATTGGAAGAAAGTATAAAAAAATGAACATTTATTGTTCTCATTTTGGTCTGAGATCAGGAAGATCTCAGTGCTTATGAGTTTGAAATGGCAGTTTTCTTTTCTTCTTTTCTTTTGGTTATCTAGTTGTAGAATGCATCTTTTGCCAGTAACAAAATTTCCTATAGCTATTACCACCCTTGAAATATCAAAATCTGATTGAACTGTTGCATTTGCAGAGACTCTGGTGCACTCCTCACTAGAACCTTGTGATGATGCAGACTTCACATTTCCGGTCAACTTTAACCTACAGGAGCATACAGTTTATGTTCGATGCCGTCCTTACTTGAGTAATTTTATGGAGAAAGTTGCTAGTCTTTTTGAGATCATTATATTTACAGCAAGTCAAAGCATTTATGCAGAGCAGCTTCTAAATGTGCTCGATCCAAAGCGGAAAATAATCCGCCACCGTGTTTACCGTGAATCATGTGTTTTCGTTGAGGGGAACTACCTCAAAGATCTCTCAATTCTTGGCCGTGATTTGTCTCGTGTTATTATTATTGACAATTCTCCTCAGGTACACTACACAATCCATCATTAACTGCAGTTTTATTTGTAACCGAAAGGAAGAATGCTCAATTTGGGCCTTGAACTCGGCATCACTTTGAAATCTAGTCATTTTAAAAAGGTCCCCACCTTGACTCATTTTAGCGAAATGCATCCATTTTCCTTTTCCCCCCTATAGTGTGCGCTTTGAATTCTTGTTCTCATTTTAATTTTTTAAATATTCAATATATATTGGTGATCAAATGCTCCATAGACACTATGATAGAAAATATAAATAGAAAATGTTAAATTTAGCTAAAATAAGTCAAGGTGTGGATTATTTTGTCTAAAATGGAATCCGGCCAAGTTGAAGGACCAAATTGAGCAATTTTCCTATCCATAACTATCACCTCTATAAATAAAGAACTAATTTAATTTAAGTTCTCTGTAACTACAAGTAGTGAAGAATTTACTATAGTTTACTCTGATATTGTCAAGAAGTTTGAGAGCTTTCTTCTTTTTGCAGGCATTCGGGTTCCAAGTGGACAATGGCATACCGATCGAAAGCTGGTTCGATGATCGTTCAGATCAAGAATTGCTTCTAATAATTCCATTTTTGGAGAGCTTAGTAGGAGTTGAAGATGTTAGGCCATTGATAGCCAAAAAATACAATCTCAGGGAGAAAATCGCCTCAGCCGCAGCTTATCCTACTCTAAACTCAAGTTTGGGAGACCCTTTGGAAAGGTGAGCTTTGCTTTGCTGCAATCTGAATCCCATATTTCTAATGGGGGTCCCCGTGTTATCATACAATTTAAGTCAAGGAAGGTCCAATCATCGTTGTCGAAAATGCCCCTGGAAAACTTGAAAGTTTCAAATTGAGGTGTGATTCTAACCAAATAGAATGTGTTGATTGTTGTAATTGTGCTTAAGATTTCAAACCTTCCTACAAGGAAGATGGTTTCTTATAGTTAATACAATGATGAAGTTATGTTGGAATAAAAAGATTCAGTGGTTTAATACCCATCATATTATGTTCCCAAAAAAAAAACATCATATTGTTCTTCTAGAATTTTAAGCCTAAGGTTCCATGTTACTTTACATAAGAGTTCGTGAAAATTTTGAGTAATTTGTTTTTAAATTTTGGGAGATGTAAAAAATTAGCTTATTTTTAAAGTTTAAAAAAGGTCAACTGTCATATTGTTTGCTAAATAGAGTAAATAACACTTTTTTAAAGCAATCTGATTAGTTTACCTTTTTCTTTAGTATATTATCTCACTAATTACGTTAACGACATTTATTCCGATTGTATGATAGTCATGCGGAAACAATCTAGTTTTCGTTCTAAAACTTTCTTCCGTCGCCTTAGTTTCCGTTGATGACCTGTAGTTTTCACTGGTATCCATGACTAGACCTTAGTTCCTCTAATGTTGTCTTCTTCTTCTTCTTCTTCCTATTTTTTTCAATTCTTTTGTGGTTGATTTATTTGTTTTTGGTATTTGTTCTATGATTTTTGGTGGAGAACCTATATAGCGGCTAGGATTTTTGAGATGAAAAAGATAAGCCGTATATAACAATATAGTTGTCATATATACCATATATCGGTATATATGGTATATATAGAGTATATATATTGATATTTGGAGGAGAGAGTTGTTAATGGCGGCTAAGGTTTTGAAGAAGAAGAGGAGATGTACTAGTATATACGACTCGTATATAGCGATATATGGATTGTATATACTGGTATATATATCATATATACTGTATATATGGCTCATACACCGGTAATCTCATCTTCTTCTTCCCCAAAAATCTAGTTGCTATTAAATTCTCTCTATTCTAGCTTATATTCTGGTGTATATATATACTGTATATACCAGGTATATATACTGTATATACCAGTAACTCTTCTTCTTCTACTTCTTCCTATTATCACATTTTATCTTTGCAATGATTTATTCTTCTTTTGTGGGTGGATTTTAACAATTTTGGGTCTTGTCTTTTTAGTGGAGAAGATTTGGATTTTAGTACATGTGAGGTCCACTTTTTATATTGATTTAATGTGAGTTAGTGGTGAAAAATATGTGGGGTTCACTTTTTAAATTAAGTGGATATAAGTTGTTAGGATAGAATTGGAAGAAAATTATGTAGGAAAGGAATGATGAATAGTGTCAAGTTTTATACAATTGAAAACGGAGGTAGTATAATATTCTCTTAATTTTTGAAAGTATGTGCTATTTACTACTATAGAAACTACCAATTTTTTTTTATTTAGTTACCTTTAAGAGGGTTTGAACCTGAAACCTCTAGCCTTTGGTGACATTATCTCACTGTTAGGCCACCACCCTTGATATGCGGTATACGTCGTGGCCCCTAAAATTTTTAAGAAGTTGTTGGGAATGAATCTAACCAAACCATAAGAATTGGAGTCCAAAATTGTTGGCAAATGACATAAATCTCCTCATCCTATTAGTAAATAAAGTGAAATTTTGGTGTGAAATCGAGCTTATTACCTATCTCATTGGTTTGATTTGTTTTGGTTTGGCTGGTACAATAAGAAGCCAAGTTGACAGCCGTTGTGGGTCCCACGTATTTTATCTCCAACCAATAGAAATACCGAGTTTTTCTTATTCACATAAGCTTACTTTTCAGTTCTATCAACCACCACCCATCTCCTTCCCTCTTCCCAAACGGATAATCACCATGTCCTCTCGTCTCCTGCCACCCACCACCGCTACCACCACCACCATAGCCAACGCAACACCTTCCATTACGCATCAGTCTTTCTTTATCTCCACTAAACTCCACTTCCATTCTTTCCAATCCAAAAATCACAGGCCAATTACCAAACTTAACGTGTCCTCTCCGACAAACAAACCCATCACCAGCAAAACCACAACCACTCCGGGGAAAAAGGCCAGCGAAGAAACCATCTTTTTCGACGGGGGAGCTCACTACGGCGACCTAATAGCGAATCTGCTTCTGGGTTTTACTCTTCTGTGGTTACCGTTAACTTTAGCGGCAGTCTCAAGGGCGTTTAATCTAAGATACAGGTTCACGAACTTACGGGTGACGGTGATTTCAGGATTGACGGGTGAAGATAGGAGCGATTTCAATTACGACGCGATAACGGACGTGCAAGTAGTTCCAAGATTTATTGGCGAATGGGGTGACATTATAATTACATTAAAAGATGGGACTAAAGTGGATTTAAGAAGTGTTCCTAAGTTCAGGGAGATTGCTAAATATTGCCTTGCCATGGCTGAAAAGCCTGTGGTTTTGAAGGAGAGTGGACCTAAAGGGTTTTAACCTTTTTTTTTTTTTGTAGGGAAGGTATGAAAATCTTAACTTTTGTTTGTTCTTTTTTGTTTTTGCTAATTCTTGTTGAAATTGATATTGCAATTATAGATTTATAAATAGGCCAAACCCATTCTAAGACCTCTGTAGTGTTACTGTTTTATTTATAAAGTCCCTCAACATACAACAAAGCCCTAATACTAGTGGCGTGTATTCCATGAAATCCTTATTTAATCCATCTAATGGAGCGGGTTTAATATTCAAACGGAAGTCGCGTTAAAGTCTTCTTTCTATTCGACCGAACTCCATCTTTGCCTCTCACAAATCATAGTTCTCACCTCCAGCTACAAGAATCAATCTCTTTCCGTTCATACGATTCACCTCCACTAAAGCACCTTTTATTCTTACCGGTTGATTCGCCTTCCACTTCTAATCGCCCATCCACGATTTCGTAATTTCTTTGAAATCTTAAGACCCAAATATCAAATTGTGCAACCATGATTTCATAATTTCTATGAAATTGGAAGACCCAAATACACCAATTTCTCCAAATTGATTCAAAATTTTATTTCTTCGACATAAGATTTTGATTTTCCTTTTGAGGCAAACCAAAAGTGAAAAATGGGTTTTCCAGAGAATGATTGCTGAGCTTCGCAAGAAAATTGTCTATTTCAATTTCAATTTGATCTGAAAGACGCGAAGCAACAGCCCGACCTAGACCAGAAACGAATAAAAGGCCGCCGCTTATGGTGTGTTTTGTCTTCTCTACCAGTTTGTTCTGTGTCTTACTTGATGATGCATGCTTCTTCATAAGTATGTTTTTCCCCTTTGTTAGCTTTCAATTTTCCTTCGATATCAAATTTTCCTTGATTCCCTTTGTTGTTTGTGATATGTCAAATTTTAGTTTAAATGTTGCATTAAAGCTGGCTGATTTCAATCGATTAGTGACATTTGGAATTAGAGCTAGGTTTGCAAATTCATGTTTGATAGTTAATTAATGTGCTTATAATCTTGCAAATGCTTTGATGGGTTTGTAGTTTGGATTAAACGAAATAATTCATGTATATTTGTTTTATTTTCTGTAGATGAAGAAACCAAGAAGAAGAAACGAAGTATGAAGAAATTAGTTTTTTTTTTAATTTCTTTTTTTTTTTAAATCCTCACAAAATGCCGTTGTTTTAAATATTTATTGGCGGTTCACAGGCGCTAAATTTACATGCACTCCACGCTCTTTCAGATTCCTAACAGAAGGGTTTGTGAGATACACGTTCACAGTATAGGGGCTTAATACATCTATTAGTACATCGAGGTGCTTAATAAAAAAAAAGAATAATAATACAAGGCTCCAAAATGTGATTGGCCTATATGAATATGTATAGTATTCCTCTTGGAGATGGATAGGAGGCTAGTTTATTGATTTGAATTTAGTTGAATGTTGAAATAATAAGAATAAATTGCATCCAAAATTTGAATTTAGAATGAAATTATTACCTATTTTATGAAATGTTGCAATTGTTTCATGTTTTGAATTTTCTCAGCTAGATGTCTTAATTTTTAAAATCTGTTGCATTGCACTTTAAAATATAATTAGGCATGAAATTGAATGATATTTTCAGTTTTCATTTTTATGCATCGAATTGAAAATTTGGATTGTGGTTATATAAATAATAAATTTAGATTATTATTTTTTCAATTATTTAGAGATCTCATACCCAGTGGAACTCCATTTGGATATGGTTGAGGGTTTGAGTAAACTGTGGAGCTAAATCTCTCCCAATGTGCAATGTCTATTTATTTATTTTTTGTTGGTTACATGTTTTCATAGTGAATGGATGATAGGGTTGGATAATTATTATAGTAAATTGAGGAATAGCTACAGTCGCATGTAAAAGTGACCTGAGTGTTTGTTCAACAATTGCACTCTATTTTAGAGTTATATAGACTGACACCTAAAGTTTGCACCTTTTTTTTAGTGTTACTCTAAGTTTACGTGTGCACAATTTAACACCTTACATTCCAATTTCTTTAACATATTGATATCTCGTATGTCGGAAAATTGTGTGTGAAATACACGCACTGTTTAGGGCCAAATTGTATCTTTTTAAACCAAATTGTATCTTTCTTAAAAATTTGAGGACCAAAATTAAATTTCCCTTCTTCTTCCTCAGCCAATTTTTTCAGACCACACTTTGGAAGCTCGCCACTACTGCTATAGGGTTTGAACTGATGAGCCGTGACCAACGTTGCTAGTCCTCGCCATGGTACCTTTAGTTCCGTCGAACCATTACCGAAAAGGCTTGAAAAACTCGTCGGAAGTTTGAACTTTGTGACTATTTCTCTCTCTTTCCACTAACACCCATCTTCTACTTCGGCCATATATCAACAACAAGGAAGACATTAACGGAAAGGTCTCGTCATGGGAAATCGAAATATGCTCTTAGTTCCACAGGAACACTAACAGAAAGCTGTGAAAACTCTTCGGAAGTTTTATGGATAGACTGTTTCAATCAATTTTTTGAACTCTTTCAGCCACTGGACGGAAAAAATAAGACCATAGTTATTTTGGGCACATTGAGTACTTTAATTTTATGTACTCATTTATTCCGATTGATATGGGAATTGAAAAAATGAGATTTTCGATTTGATAAATTTCGGAATGGTACGTAGCTAAAAGAAGAAGACATTAAAGTTTCACTTTGGTCTAACCCTTTTTTTCAAATATATAAATCTTCAACATTACATTACATGATTAGATTTCGTGTCAAATTTTCACGAATACGTTTTTGTACAAATTCTTGATCATTTGTGTTCAAAATTTCATGATATAGTCTTTTATTAAGCTAATTTTTTTTTAGAGATCTTTTATTAAGCTAACGGTTCAAGTTTTTTTTTGACTGAATTACAAAGATATACTTATTCTAAAGGATGGGGGAAGTACCACTCGAACCCTGATCTCCCAGATAAAGAGCCAACATCCTTACCACTGGACTGAACCTTTGGTGGTAAGCTAACTGTTCAAGTTAGGTGCTAAAAGGGTAATATAAAAATTCCGTAATACATTACTTAAATAATTGAAATCTTATAGGAAATAAAAAAAAAATCTCAATATCAACCTCATTAATTATTTTGGAAAAAACAATTATTTTTCATCTTTAACTATTAACCCTAATCAATCAATAGTTCCACAATTTGTGAAAATGTACGATGTACAAAACATAACGTACCGCATCTACAATGCAAAACCCCCAAATTCTAAAACCCTAGAAGACAGCACCACCACCACCAAACCACCATGAGAAGATCGGCTTTTCGTAATGCTACCCTTTACGCTCGAAGTTTCCTTCATTCCTCCTCCGATGTCAGACCAACAATCACTCATCGCTCACTCGCCCTGCTCCCCACTTCCACCAGTTCTGCACTCAGACTCTACTCCTCTGAGTCCGACCCGTCCGGTGAAAATCCAAAATCAGCAGCTAAATCAAAGCTCCTAGCTCAACTAAAGAAGGATATCTCCCGACTCTACCCGTCCGGTGAAAATCCCAAATCTGAATCTGAATCAAAGCTCCTAGCTCAACTAAGAAAGGATGACTCCCTCGATGTTAAGGATGTTGGCAACGAAGGTAGATAAATTACATGGAAGCTTCTCGTTTTCAATTTCTCATTAATTTCGTTCTATCTATTTGATTTCTTACAAGATCGATTAAATGAATAAAAATGAGGGAAAGTTTTGGTTTTGTGTTCGAAAGTAACCAAGGACTTTGAATAACAGCTGTCTCAATTTAGTTAAAAAAAACAAATATGAGATTTGCAGATTGGATTCTTTCGTTCAATTGCCCCATTGCTCAGAAACAAAAATTTGTGTTCATAATGCTACAACAAATGTTCTATTGTATTTAGGAAAATTGTCCTTTTTTATAAATTGGTTTTCTTAATCTGAAAAGTTGTTAGATGTTGGGAAATTTGTCTAAGTAACAGGATGTGCATTTCAATACACAGGCATTTGATGTTCAATATTTATTTTATTGGTTTCCTGGTACCCAGAGCTGAAAGAGCTTTTGGATAAGTACTTCAAGGGTGATGAGGAGGCACTTACTTCAATTATGCAAGCAATATTACAGAGGAGATTAACAGGTAAGCATGAGGATACTGACGATGAATTGGTTGAACAATTCAAGCTGAAGCCATTGGATGACGTGAAAGACCAGGAGTTTGAATCAGATTTTGAGGATTTTTATAAGACTGATGAGGAGATTGATGATTTGTATAATGCCAAGGAATATGTAATGAAGAAAATGGTGAAGAATGAATACTTCAACGTGGATGAAAAGAAATGGGATGAGATGGTTAAAGAGGCTGTAGAAGAGGGATTTTTAAAAGACACGAAGGAATGTGAAGAGATCCTAGAGGATATGCTTAGCTGGGATAAGTTACTTCCAGGTGTGACCCTTCTTTTGGATATGCCTTGTTATTCCTGTTTTACTTATTTAGACTTAATTCCCAATTTGATAACATTTTATTTTTTCTGTTCCAATATTTATGTATTTACACCAAATTTAGAATTTTACGTTTTCTTCTTGTTTTTTTGGGGGAAATGGAGGGGTTGATTTGCAATTGGAATAGCTACCTACAGTATCTTTGTAAATTGTCTGATCATAGTTACTTTGTTTGCGGAATGGTTTAAACTTTATTTTCAGATTAATTATGATGGGCCAAGGAAGTGTTGCATAGAATTTGCATAACATTTACAGTTCTTTATTCTGTTTTGCCCCGTAATTTCAATCATTTTGACTTGCCACATAGAATGGTTTGACCTTTTGCAATTATAAGCAGATTGGTAATTTGATAACTATCATAATGCTTGTGAGTCAAGGCGATGGGTTTATTTGTGAACTCTTGTGTGCTCTGTGCTAAGGCTTTGTATGTTCTACTGTTTATTTTGGTAATTATAGTTTCTGCTCTAAAAGAAAAGCTCAAATACTAGTGAAAAAGAAGAGCAGAATCCTTATGGCTCGGTCATTATTTGTATTCTATGCATTAATGGTATACTAGTTGCATATTTGTAGTTTTGTTGGCAACTGTGTTACTGTAATTCATTATTTTCATCAGATGAATTGAAGCAAAAGGTGGAAATGCGGTTCAATGAGCTAGGAGATATGTGTGAAAGAGGAGAGCTTGAACCTGAAGCTGCATATGAGCTATTCAAGCAATTTGAGGATGAGATGGTGAAGGAATATGGGAAGAAAATGGAAGCAGATGGTCCTCCAAAATTTGATGAAACTGCTGTTCCAGGTAATAAAAAAGACTTGGATGACCCACCCGGTGAGGGGCCAATTCTTAGGTGGCAAACACGAGTAGTCCTAGCTCCAGGTGGTGATGCATGGCATCCAAAAAACAGAAAAGTGAAGATGTCTGTTACTGTTAAAGAGCTTGGCCTTTCAAAGCATCAATTTAGACGGTTGAGGGAATTGGTTGGAAAAAGGTACCATCCTGGGAGAGATGAACTTACGATTACTAGTGAGAGGTAAATTTGACAAACCATTCTGTGTTTCAATCTATCTGCATGGGAGATGTGTATTATTATGTTGTAGTGTCTACTTTCCTGTTATTCTTTACGATTACTAGTGAGAGGTAAATTTGGCAAACCATTCTGTGTTTCAATTTATCTGCATGGGAGGTGTATATTATTATGTTGTAGTGTCTACTTTCCTGTTATTCCATTGGTTTCAAAGATGGTAGATTTCATGAGAGCCGAACTTTGCTGGTTGACTAATTAAGTGATTTTATTATCAATGAGCCTTGCTCAAATGGTCATCTTGGTTGGTAAGGTTGCAAGTTTCAATGCATTTAGAGCTAAACGATATGAAAAAGAACATTATATGATCATAGAAACTGTTGTCCTTGGGTAAAAGCTAAATGAAAAAAAAAAGGATATGTTTAGTATTAGTTGAACATGAAGTATTATTCTTGTCATTATCATTTCTTGGAAGCAAAATATGTTGGTTCTTTTAGTGATATATATATATATTAGTGGTCTCTGTTTGTCAATCAAAAAGAATTCTTCTGCAGCTTGATCATGTCATAGAACTGATTAAAGTGTCATGAATCTTCTTTTTCCCTGAATAAAATGTTACAATTGGTTTACTTTTGAATTCAGGTTTGAGCATCGAGAGGAAAACAGAAAAGATTGCCTTAGGACTCTGTTTTCACTGATAGAGGAAGCTGGAAAGGCCAACAAGTTGGTAGACGATGCTCGAGCCTCATATGTAAAGGGAAGACTTAGAGCCAATCCAGCTTTCATGGAAAGGTTGAATGCGAAGGTGAGCAAGCAAAAATTTGAAGCCATCTCTACATGATAATAAAGTTAAGATTAAGTTTTCCCAAGTAACATCTGCACTATTTTTGAAGGTAAATTATATTTTGCTGTATCAATTTAGCAGCCAAAAAGTTGAGATGATTATACTGACATGGATCTGCAATTGTATTTCCACATTCTTGGCATGTCAGTGTTGTATGATGTTACCGTTCTAACTGGATAATTTTATAGTCTGAGACTCGGAGAGAGACAAAATTATGTTTATTTTATTATTTTTTTTCCTGCCCTGATGAAGTTCAATTTATGTAAGTTGAAATAGGCCAGCATTTTAAAATAAAAACTAGCCCCATGCACGGATAATGTAAAATTTCATATTTTAAATTATTTATATGAATTATATATTTTAAAATTATATTTAAATTTTTTATAATGAGTTAATTTGTTTCTAAGAATTAATTATTAAAAAAAATATGTAAAAAATGTTTTTAGATGCACATAAAATATAAAATTGTGTTACAATTAACTCACATAAGATTTTAATGAAAAAAATGAATTTTAAATTTTTAAAATTTTATCATAAAAAATACAAGAAGATATTAAATATTATTATTTAATAGAAAATTAAAAATATTATTAATTCACTAAGATACTATTAATATTTTTTTTTTCTATAAAATAAATGTTTTGATTGAAAAATTAAAATAAACTATTATTATTATTTATTATAAAAAATTTATAAGTTTAAGTATAATAATTTATTATATGCTAACTATTTATTTTATAAAAGAAAATGAAAATTCTTTATAATTTAAACACAATTAATAACTTAAAAAATTGATAAAATGCCACATAAACTTTGTCTCTTAAGTCTCAGTTTTTTCATATCATCATATATTCCTTTATTTTTCTATATTAGTATTAGTATAGACAATAACAATGCTTTAAAAAATTGTACAAAAACACTATAATTCCATAAAACTATAATAGTGTTTTTATCAAACGTATCATGAAAAATTAAATATGGTTATGAAAAATCATATATTTATTTTTTTCATTCTCTAATTTCTCCACTTCAAAATATTATGAGTATGAAGTTATGACATAAATAAGAAATATCTTAATCTATTATAAATTTGAATTTGGTCCTTTTGCCA